>JAJJMC010007139.1:4115882-4146606 GCA_023531435.1 Papaver californicum | reverse complement strand
ATTAGGCCTGAAATGGCCTAGGTGCTAGTCCAAGGCATGAGTTAGGCCTGGACAAGGATTATATTTATAAGATGCTTGTCAAAGGCATTCACCATTGGCTTTAATAGCCTTACACCCTTTGCATAACAAGGGTGAGTTGGAACGATACGGAAACTACGTTTCGAGTATCATGCATGCAAAACATGCTTGGAAAAGAAAAATCTACCTGCATTTTCCAGCGAAAATTTTAGCTTTAAGGTCCGGTTTCTATCTTAGGGCAGGCATCGGGGAATTCTTGCCTGCCCAGCAAAACGCGCCGGAGGCGGAATTTCCCGGTCCGTGACAAAAACACTCTCAAAAGATAGGTACATAGCTCACAAAGTTTTTACAAAGGTGAAAAGAAAAGAAAATAATAAAAAACAGCGAGTTTGCAATGATGTATGGACGTCACAGACTCGCTGTTACAAATCAAGTGTTACAAACTGAGATAAACTTTCCAAAGTGAAGATAAATGTTGCTTAGTTTAAAATTTGGCAACAGTTCCTTTAACCTTTTCTTCACGGTTTCTTCATCTTCTTTATCACGAGCAGAATTTTTCTGATTTTTGATTTATTTGCTTCTGGCAGAGCGATCCCCCCCCTCAAATATTTTCTCTCAACCTCTCTATTTATACTTGAGCCTCAATACTCGTCCCCATCCTTTCCACAGATCTTATCTTAATGATTTTATTCTCGGAAAAACTTTCTTCCTCACGAACATCTCGTGGCTCTGATTTGTTTCTTTGTAGGCAAATATTGTTTCCATCTCAACCAAACTCTTTTATTTTGTTCCCTCATTACAACTTGAGAAAATATACTCGACTGACCCATCTTTTGATTACACAGATCACAAATAACCCGAGGATATTTTTCTTGCTTTTGTTTTAAACTCCAACTGATTTTTACCCGAGATTTTGGGTCTGGTTTGATTCCATGTTGGTCGAATAAAACTTGCTTTTGATAAGGCAAGAATATCCCTGCCTTAACTCCTTGAATCTTTCCAAAATTATCAACCTAGAAATCTTCTCAGCCGAGAAGAATAAAAACTCCCGCCAAATAGTTTGAATTTGAAAGAGAAGTAGGTGGGTGCCTCGATCCGAAGTATGGTTACCTTTAACACTTTGTATGCTTTTAGCAATTTTTTGGGTGCCTTCATACCTTTTCGAGCCGATTTTTCCACATTTATTTATTCTTCCAAAAATACCGAAAAATATACAAAATGATAATATTAATACATAAAATAAGAAAAAGTAATATAAATATGAGAACAATTAAGGCACGAAAACGTGTCTATCACCTATGTACCCAACCCATACCTTGAAGGGATCAAGCATGCTCGTAGTTCATCTGAAGGGTCATTTCCAATGGGACGAGCAACTTAATCATATTAAGGAAAAGCCAACATCGATACCAAGTAACAATCATTTTGAAATAATATGCTTATGCATATACAATCAGCGTAACGACCAATTTCCAACTTGCGTCGCAAGGCCAAAGGACAAGCAAATCCTAGTCCGTATAGGCCAAGGGACTTTCACAAGATATGCACAAGGTTGTGCATAACTAAATCCATTAAGCGTGAAATATGCATTCTCGAGTAAGCAACACGGATAAATGATGATTTCGCATCATTCATGCTCCATCGGCTAAGATGAGAGCATCTTGATGCTTACGCATCAAGTATGCACCAACTTATATGCCACACCGCAAAATGTGCATTACTGGTCATGGACATTCAACCAAGGCCCCCTCCCTATATATGTCTTAAGCGCATTTTCATATGTTTGGAAAAGAAAGGTAAGTGACATCCATCGACTGCCATATAGAAATTTCCACCACTTTCGTGACAAGCATAATAGTGCATTAACACTATGATGCTTCCTCGAGTAAACTACACGGACATTGATGGTTCCTTGGGTAAGCATCCTCGAGTAAGCTACATAGCGTCAGATGCTTCCTTGGGTAAGCATCATGAATTTACAACCCACAAGAAATTTGTGCACGTACGTAACAGATATATTCACCTTACAATCTAAGGGATCACATAATAATGATGCTAATTTAGCAATACAATGAATATCAAAAATTGGATACTCTAGTGTATAGATATAGGTTTTAGGATGGCAATTCTCGAACTTCAGGTCAAGAAAATATTTAATTCCAACGAGATCTCGTAATTTAGTTCGAACGTGGATTTTAGCGCTATTAATGGATTTTTAAGAAGCCAATGATGATATCATCAATTCATCCGGATTTTTACCTTTCCCAAGAACACAACACATACAAAGGATTGCTCATAATCTTCTCTTATTCGAAGTGGTGATTATGAATAAATTTCAAGCCTGACTTAATTCACAAGGTCAGGCGGCTTTCTGAGTCAGAAACTCGAATCCTTTAACGATTCAATTGTAATCACTGATCACTGTCACAGCTAGATGTAATCTGAGTCCTTCAGCAACGCTAAAGTGCATCAACATTAGGAGAATACTATTAGTTTTATAGAACCAATCCTGGCGTTCAGCAGGAAACCCTCAAATCGCACTTAAAGCGATTAGATTACTCTCTATGCGCTTCATCTCAAACACCAACCAGTAATATTCAGGTTTCTCAATGTTACAGTGTGAGTCGGATCCGAACTTTCACGCCTTTTCCGAGAGATTCCAATCTCTACCTTAGTTTGAGGGGATTTATTATATGCCTACCAATCACGATGTAGATATTCCTCTGCAGAGGGGTACATAAGCACCATTGTAAATAATCGACAATCATATATGTCTCATACATTTCTCTAATGCATGCAAATTCAATAAAATTTCACAGACTGGTACCAGCGCCACTTCAGGGGCCTTTTTATCTCCCTGTCTTTAATAAGGATGTATAAACTTAGAGAATGTGGATCATATTCTGATAGTCTCCACGAGCACTATCCGTATTCTCTTCAAGAGCACTACATATTACAAAAGTGATTGGATCCTTCTATGAGACATAAATAAGAAATTCGTTCATGCCCTAAGCGTGTCTTAGTTCACGACTTGGTCATTGCGAGATGTATGATTTAACCTGCTGAAACAAATTCTCGTGTTTCCATCCTCAAGCAAGTGACAAACAACATTTTTCCAAGAGCTAATGCAATTATATGCTTAAATCATGAGTAATCTCAAATACCTTAATTACACCCAATATATTGGTGTGAGAAAAACAAATTGAGATAGTTTCTCGCCAATCTCAAGTGGCAGCCAGACTCTTTCTGATCATGATAAAAATTTAATTACATAACCTTTTTTAGTTGTCGATATTTCTTACAACAACCTTTTTGGTGGTGTCTGTATCTCCCTGACTTAAAGAGAGAAGACTTAAGTTTTTCGACATAACATGTTCCATCTTTTGGTGGCAGTTTTCCTCCTCTGGATAAGGCGGGTGAAACCATAATTTGTACCAACATATTGTGGTGACTTTTCCCCCCTGATTAAAGTGGTAGAACCTTAAAGGTTATCAACCTTACTCCCGCCAACTTCTGGTGGCGGGTTGTCATGCCAACTTCTGGTAGCATTTTAGTTTTCCTGATCGTGGCAGAAATATTACCATCTCATTTCTGGAAACTTCTGGTTCCGTAATTTTGTTCGATTTTCAAAGAAAACTCTACACATGATGGTTTTTGGGTATTAATTAGACAACACATAAGGTATCCCAAAAACAGCTACAGGTTGAACAAAGATGAGACATTTAACGCCGTTCATGTTACGGCTTACTTTCTACCCTTAACGGCGGGAATACAATCTCATCTGCAATAAGAAATTACCTATTAAAGGTTTTAAATGTCTCATGATGAATCAAAACCAACATATATAGTTAGGTGACGCCATGGGTCAAACACGTAAATAGCAAATGTAAGGTTGCTTCCCAAACCGGTATCGATGGTATACAGTTGGTCGAGCAATTAACTAAAGATGCTTTATAAATAACTCAAATATACCATATTGAGTGTGCACATGTGCTTTTATTGCTCGATATAATACCAACTAAAGGCAAAGCATCAAAAGCATGTACATTTTCCATCAAGAAAAATGGACTTAATCGAGATTCCACAAAATGGGTATGCAACCAAACAATTTGCACAAATAGTTTGGTAACTACAATATTAAGTGTTAATAAAATATAAAAAACCGACCATCCAGTGGATATGTCTAACAATACCTCAAAGTTTTAAAAATTGTCAATAGAGCAGGGTAAGTAATCCTTACAAAGGTCACCTTGAATCCTCTACAGAAATGTTGGTGATTCAACGAGTTACCATAACGTCGATGTTAATGCCATTTAAAGAGATAAATGTTTCAATGGACAAACAACATAATTTACATCATTCTTCAACAAAAACTTCAGGTTCTGCAAAGAATATGTCTATGAGCATTTTGCATCGTTCTACTCATCTTGGTAGAATATGGGTTTTTTAAAATGTCCATGCCTAAATAAGAATGGTTCAAGGTTATTAGACTTCTGGTTAATGACAACGTGAGATTAGACTGTTTGAATCCTTCTATGGCACATCCCATAAAAGAGAGCCTTAATCTTTTTCATAGTGTGCTTCTGGAACAAAACAAACGAAGTAATAAGTAGTCCATAAATTTTCACTTATCATTTCAAGGTGGTAGGTATGCCAGATATTTTAGAAACTCAACAGATTCTTCATGAATCCGGAATAACATAAGGCGTCAATAGTAATAACTTGTGTTGATGGTGGGTTTTTGACAAATGAGGGAATCGTAATATTATCTCAGCTCAACTGCAGAAACATAATATATATATATATATATATATTATGGCCCAAGAGAATTATGAATATGAAATATTGTCTTACATTCCGCAAGAGAATTAAGAACACATATTCGTCTTATAGCTACAGAAACCCTGTAGCCCCTTTTACATACACCCGCAAAATTTCAGAGTTATACTCAATTAGATACTCGTTATTTAATGTGCACCTGTAAAAAGATATGTGTATAAAAAAAACATACTGATTTTACAAAATCGCAAACATTCAGGATAAAGGAAACACCAAAGCGTTAAGTAGATGTATGCCATCTGATTGCAGAGTCGCATCAAGCATAATTTCAAGATTGCAAACTTCCACGGCTGAATCTCTTGAAGGTGTTTTGTATGCACTGCACAAAAGTTAGGCATAAATGCCAAAAATTAAGTCTCACAATATTGAGAAACCCCAAATAGACCATAGTCATGGTTATGGCATTAGTCAATGCCAATAAATTATAACATCTAGGCTATAGCCCTGACAACAACAAGTACAGGCTTTAGTAAGCCCTAGCCACGCTTCTAGCATAAATGTTCCAAAATAATCAAAGCAACAAAGTCAACAAAAGCAACCAAGTTGAAAGTATGAAAAACCATTGTTAGAACGCTAACCATAGTGCCAAGGCCAAGTGCCAGCGCTAGCGCTATCCCCAGCGCCGAGAGCCTACAGCGGTAGCCCTAACGCCAAGGCCAAGCGCTACCGCTAGTGCTAGCTCCAGCGCTAGCGCCAAGGCTAGCTCCCCACCCGCGCCATTGTTATGTTACTGCCGTGCCATTGTTATGCCTTGTTGCTGCCGTGCGTTATTCGCTCAAGCTACCACCATTATTTTCCAAGCTACACCATTTCTCTCTCTTGCTCAAGCTAGTACCATTACTTAATCTATTACTATGACAAAATTGGCATAAAGTCAATTACAAATATTATTTTACAATAAGGCTCATGGCTTTGAAGTCATGACCCCACTAACTCCTACGAGACATCAAATCATATTTAAAATAGGGGGATAAAACATGGGGTTTGGTCTGGCGGTTTACAACAACATGGGCATGGCAAACACCCCACGAAAAGGAAGTTATAGAGTGAGTGGTAAGTTGGAGCAGTTGTAGAGATAATGGAGTAATAATCTGGAAGATTCCATAAACTTCCCAGGACGAGGTGGATGGTTATTCCCATAACCTCCACTTCTCCATCTCCCCACAACTACCACTATTTTTCAAGGAAAGTGTGTGGTCTTAAAGGTTATAAATAAGCTGCTTAGCAAATTCCAAATATAGAACACAACGAGAATAACAAGAGAAATAAGCCATAGAGAGTAGATAAGAGATAGAAAATCATTCTCAAGCTCTGATATTTTCCCACCGTAATACACAATTCTACACACAATTCCTTCAACTTACTTTGCTTCCCTCCCCTAAGATCAACCCATATCCTCTCTTTGTAACTGAAGCTTAACAAATTCAGACATTCTACTTGCTTGGATTTGTTTTGTACGATTTTGATCATCGAACCTAAACAAAGTACTTCTAAAGAATATTGTTTTTCCTAGGAGCAATTTTTAGGTACAAACAGTTGGCGACCACAATGTGAGATCAATCTCTCGGTAACAAAAGCCAATGTTTCTCATTAATCAAAATGGTTGGTCTAAGGTCAAATTCAACTACTGTCAATTCCAATATTTCTACTGTCAATACCAACGGTGATGCTCACAACTCCTCTCAAGCAGTCAATGGCACCACCAACTCACATATCGCTAACGACATCACTGAAATAACTGAAACTCCAGTCCCTCTAGATGAACTAATGCGAAGATAAGAATCTCAGGCAATAACCTTAACAAGACTTGAAGATTCGGTAATGGATCTATTCTCTTCCCTTGTCAAATTAGTATAAGAAGTAGGGTGTCGTAGCGCTTTTGAATGAAGCCCAGGTTCCAAAAAACCAAGAATAGATTTCTCGACTGGTGATTCTCCACCGCGTAATATTGGGAGTTTCACTACTAAAAAAAAATCT
This sequence comes from Papaver californicum, assembly GCA_023531435.1. NCBI lineage: Eukaryota > Viridiplantae > Streptophyta > Magnoliopsida > Ranunculales > Papaveraceae > Papaver > Papaver californicum. Next base: position 4,139,772 of record JAJJMC010007139.1, on the reverse strand, counting down.
GTGAACCAAGAAGCCACATTCTGATCGAGAACTTGTGCGAGCTTCTCCACTTTTCCAAGGATCAACGTGTCGACACCTTTGCTTCTCTCAACCGTATAGTTGTGGACGCGCATTTGACGCCATCCCCGATGGAAATAGAGACAACCACGTCATACAACCCAACTATAAATAGCGTCACGTTCACTGAGGAAGACATGATGGTCGAAGAAGGACATAATTGTGCCATGTATGTCACCGCTCACATCAAAGAGACCGAGTTCAAGAGGGTTCTTATTGACACTGGAGCAGCTGCTAACATTATTACACTCAGGACGCTCAAAGTTTCACATGTTCCTCAGAATCAGATCATACAACATCCCATAATTATGAAAGATTTCAAAGGTAACCGCACTAATTCCTATGGTCATATTTATTTAAATTTACAAGTCGGTCCTATCATGTCCAAGGTGAAATTCCACGTTATTACAAAAGAACCTGAGTACCATATGATCTCGGGACGCCCATGGCTACACGACAACAAGGTTGTTCCTTTTACCTACCACCAATGCGTGAAAGCAGTGCTGAAGGAAAGATCATACGCATAACAGCATCACCGTCGCCTTATACTCCAATCTATGATGATGAGTTCTTCAAACCAGAAGAGGATGTTGTTGAACCACCCAACAAGGTCTACATCACACCATTACCTGACTGGGCATCGATAGCAGACGATCCATCAACTTTTGCTACAAAAATCCGGGATGCCGAGAGCAACTTCTAGATCCTCCAGATACTTCCACGACACCTCCAACACCGCACACCCCCAACCTGCCAAGAAAGGTCATAATTTTGTGACTAGTTACGACAGTGAAGGAAGAATAATCTACCTTCACAATTGATGTTAGCAATTAACAGGGGAGACATTTAAAGAATCTCCCCACCCACAGATATGCAGCCACAACGAGGAGCAATACCATGACGAGGTCCAGAACGTACCACAACAATTACAAGATGGTACAGACACCACTACCGACACAAACAAAACAATTAATCTAAGAACAAAAGAGAATCCGCGACCATCTTCAGTCAGCTCAGCCTTGTCACCAGAAGAAAAAGCGGGACTCATCGACCTACTCAAAGAATACCAAGATGTTTTCGCTTGGACTTACGAAAAAATACTAGGTTTAGACTACAGATTGGTTATTCATCACTTATACATCGACCCTGAAGCTAAACCTATCAAGCAGCATCGGAGACAATTCAGACATGAAGTTGATGAACAAATCAAGAATGAAATCCAGAAACTATTGTCAGCAGGCTTCATCAAACTATTCAACACCCCACATGGTTAACTAATGTTGTCCCCGTCAAGAAGAAGAATGGACAAATAAGATGTTGTGTTGATTTCAGGAGCTTGAACAAGTTCTGTCCCAAGGATGATTTTCCTCTCCCAAACATCGACATGCTCGTAAGAACTACTAGTGGACATGGAATGTTTCCATTCATGGATGGTTATAGCGGCTACAACCAAATAAAAATGCACGAATATGATGCTGAGAAAACTGCGCTTCGAACTCCCATTGGGAACTTGTACTACACAATAATGCCCTTTGGATTGAAGAATTCCGGTGCTACTTATCAAAGAGCCATGACGGTAATATTCCATGACATGATGCACAAACAAGTGAAGGACTATGTAGACGACATAGTAGTAAAATCCAAGACCAGAATATATCATATAGATATCTTACGTCAGGTCTTCGAAAGATGTCGTGAATACCATCTGAAGATGAATCCTCTGAAGTGTTCTTTTGGTGTATCCTGTGGGAAATTTCTGGGATTTCAAGTAAAAGCGGAAGGAATCAAGGTGGACCCAACCAAGACACAGGCTATCAACAACATGCCACCACTGCGCACTGTAAAGGAACTTAAGAGCTTCATGGGAAAGGTATCATATATTCGACTTTTTATTCCTGGACTGGCTCAATTTGTCACTTCATTTACACCCTTTCTAAAGAAAAAGATGAGTTTTGTCTGGTCGCCCATACAACAAAAGGCGTTTCATCAAATTTAACAGTTGCTGCTATCACCAGCCGTTATGAAGCCCCTAGCCTCCGGGAAACCGTTACTCCTCTACACAGCCTCCAGTGAAGTGGCCATATGAGCCTTATTGGCTCAATAAGATGACAAGGCGACTGGATGTCCCATCTACTATCTCAACTGAACATTAAGAGATGCAGAACTGAGATATTCAAAAGTCAAAAGAGCGTGTCTATCCTTACTACACGTTGTCCAGAAGTTTCAATATTATCTACTGGCAAATAAAATAGTACTGATGGCTAAGGACGACCCAATAAAGTTCTTACTATCAAAACCTGCTTTAATAGGACGAATAACAAAATAGTTGCTAGAAATGTCATAATTCGATATATCATGCATATCACCAAAAGAAATAAAGGTACAAGCAGTCGCAGATCTACTTGCAGTTTTTCCAGAAGAAGACGATACAACAACTCATGAAGACGTACTTGGAGAAATCCCAGGCATCTCACTCATTGAAGAAGAACCATGGTTGTTATACTTCGACGGCTCTGCTATCCTAAGCACTAATACTGGAGGAGCCGATATTGTACTAGTTTCACCAACAGGAGAGGTATTCTCACATTCGTTCAAGATGGACTACAAGTGCACTAACAACTCTGCCGAGTATGAAGCCTTCCTGCTGGGACTATCACTCGCACAGCAAGCTGGAGCGACACATCTTGAAATAAGGGGAGATTCAAAGCTACTGGTGAATCAGATGAATGGTGTATATACTCTTAAGTAAGAAAAACTGGCCCCATACAGGGATGAGGCACATGAGCTCTTAACTCATTTCACTGAGGTAACAATCGTACATACGGGGGGCACCAATAACAGACATGTTCATTGTTTGGAAACTCTAGCCTCGAAACTAAAATTTTAAGACTCAGAAGAAACTCACACTATGCGGAGACGAACCATGCCCTCAACCTGGAAGAGCAAGCCTGAAAAGGAGCAAGTCAACGACTGGAGAACACCTATCATTCAGGAGCTCAGCAACTCGCACAGTCAGGGGAAGGTCAGTCTTAAAGAATTAAAACATTTATTTCTTTTACATGGAATGTTATATTATAGAAATTCAGATGAATCCCTTTCAAGATGTTTGGGAGATGATGAAGCACAATGGAGACTTAATCAATTACACCGGGAGATGTATGGTCAAACACTAGTAGTAACCCTATACAGACGTCTCCAACGTCTAGGATATTATTGGCCCACCATGGAAGCTCAATCCCGATCATTGCAAGGGTCTTGATCCAATTGTCAGATCTTTCCACAGCAGTCAGAAGTATTAACCATACACAATGTTGGGGACTGGCGGGACCAGCATATCAAATACCTTCGGACAATGTTGTTCCCCAAGAAAAAAGTGAAGCGACACGCTTAATCCGAAAAGCCAAAAGATTTGTCTTTCACGAAGGAATACTCTATCAGAAGAGCTTTAATAGAAATTTTTTACGACACATTGCAGAAGAAGATATCCAGTTCATCCTAAAAGAAACACATGAAGCATAACACCAAGGCAAGTGAAAATTATTTCTCCAAGTTCATGAGAAATACTACTGGCCAACCATGGAAGATGATATGACTTTATTTGTTCATAAATATTACCAATGTAAAATTCACGGTAACCTCATTCATACACCTTGCCTTCCTCTTCATTCAGTAAGCATCCTTCGACCATTCTACAGCTAGGGACTGGACCTCATCAGAAAAATTAATTTGTCTTCATCAAAGCAACATGAGCATATAATCACTTCCACATAGTGCTTCACTAAATGGATCGAAGCTATACTTATCAGGAGAACGACCGGAGCAACCATCAGGGCCTTCATCAAAGAACACACCATATGCAAATTTGGAGTACCAAAGCATATCGTAACCGACAATGGTACTCAATTTGCAAATAAATGTGTGCGGAAGTTACTCAGAAGCTATGGCATCAAGCAGGTATTCTATACGTCGTACCAACAAGACTCTCATCATATTTCTGAGTCGTACTTTACATGATCATCCAAGAACATGGCACGAGAAATTGCCTATGGCTTTATGGGCATACAGAACCTCTTTGAAGAATGCCACATGGACTTCATCATATTCTCTTGTATATGGAGATGATGTAATCCTACCAATAGAGATTAAAGTCCCATCATCCAGAATCGCAGCAGCAAATTGAGTCTACTGGGACGAATCTGAAATACTTAATTCTCGAGTAGAAGATTTAGATGTACTCGAATCCAGGCCGGTTAAAACGGAAAAATATATGGATACCTATAGACAGGGAGTCACCAGGGCACACGACAAGGCAGTGCAACCACGGGTGTTTCAAGTAGGAGGTTTGGTGCTTAGAATATCTAAGCATATTCGACAAGACATGTTTGCACAAAAATTCGCTCCAAAATCGGAAGGGCCTTTTGTAATCTCAAAGGCCATTCCAAGCGGATATTACAAGATCGTTAATATAAATGGAAAATCTATAGGGAAGGTCATTAATGGTAAGTGGATCAAGGCATACAATGCCTAAAACACTTTCCATCACTCCACCCATAAGTTCAGCATAATTTCAAAACATATATTTGAACTTTCAAATTCAAAACCTATCACATTAATCTGAAACATTCTATATACAAACTACTTAAAACCAAAAAAAAAAAAAAAACAACGAGAGTATTCCACTACCCCTCTTACAAATCAAAACAGATCTTTGAGCAAAGGATACTTGCGGTGGTGAAATTTTCCCAACCTTTCATCATATTTCTCTGAACGAGTTTGTAAATCTCGGGCCATTTCATCAATCTTGGCCTATTCTTCCTTTAAGGCCTTCCCTTCTGCTAGAGCCGCTGCATGAGCCTCTCTGACACTCTCCAAATACTGATGTCGCCATCCTACATTGAAACGAAGACCCTCATAAGTAGTCAGCCTCTCATCCCATTCCAGAATCTTCGAGTCTGTAATACTATGTGGTGGCGCATCATTCATCTCATAAATAACTGGGAGGAGCCCTGCGAAAGTTGTCACATGTATGGGGATATAACTCTTAATCAACTTAGTCATAGCAATATGCCCATACTTCCTCCATATTCTCGTATAGAGATCAACATGATATTTCGGCATAACAAACCCTCCACTGTTTCATATTTCCGAGAAGACGACTCAATTTCCAACGTAAAAGAAAGTCCGGCGTTGGGATAATTAGGAGCAAGAAAATCCAACTCAGCAAGAGAATCCATGATACCATGAAAACACTTGAAACCATTATTAGCATTCACTTCATTACTCACTGGTGTGATTTCTTCATTCTCCTTAATCCCTACCTTCCCGATCTCGATCTCTTGTTAAAATTACACAATTAATAATGTTCAACAGAGAAAGTGAGCGGATTTGAGATAAAAAGAAAATATTTGCTCACCATTTCTTTGAGACTCCTAGTCTTCACACGTCGTGGTGGTACCTTCTTAACCCAAGAAACCTGGGAGGAAACAACAACAATCATATCATCTTTCAAATCTTTGTAATAAGTATACATATATGAAGAAATCATAAGTCAAGAGAAACTCACTGGATATCAAGCCAGGTAGCGCGCTTAACGCGGGAGCTGTTCTGATTTAAACTACATTCACAATCAGACATGATGCAGTTACAAAGTAATACTATTCTAAGCTTCACAGAAGAATGAAGGAAAAAGGGTTAAGGCCGTCTGCTTATTTAAATAGGTAGAAGCGGGAAACCCTAAAATTCAAATATTTTGAATTTTCTAAAGTTTATCCCGATGAGAATGGATCTGAGTACGAATGATGACCAAATATTCCAAGACCAACCATTGTCAAGAAGGGAAGATGGGACCCACCAGACGCCCACTCAATCATATTCAACCCATGCAACCCGTCCACGCTTCAAAGCAGTGAGACTCACAGATGTGGCTCCTCTTCTAGGTTCACTCACACAAATAGTCATCTTTGCCTCATCCAGAACCACGTGCAGATGTAACCAAGAATCGTTGGTATCATGGAAATTAGCAAGACAAGTTCTTCTTGACAGGATTAGATTGATGTAACAAGTCAATTGCAATCTCGCGAGAAAAGATAAGTAATAATTCCTGATTTTATGAATTATATTTATTTTGAAACTCTCTTAATGTAGATACCACCATCTAGTGCTTACCACGGAACATTACTCTCCCACGCTAAGCAGGGGACTTAATGTTGATGGTGTATTTTTGACAAAGGAGAGAATCGTAATATTATCTCTACTCAACTGCAGAAACATAAAACATATATATATATATATATATATATATATATATATATATTCTGGCACAAGATCATAATTATGAATATGAAATATTGTCTTACATTCCGCAAGAGAATTAGGAACACATATTCGTCTTATAGCTACAGAAACCATGTAGCCCCTTTTACATGCACCCGCAGAATTTCAGAGTTATACTCAATTAGATACTCGTTTTTTAATGTACACCTGTAAAAATATATTTGTATAAAAAAACATACTGATTTACAAAATCGCAAACATTCAGGATAAAGGAAACACCGTATCTGAATAAAAGCGTTAAGTAGATGTATACCATCTGATTGCAGAGACGCATCAAGCATAATTTCAAGATTGTAAACTTCCACGATTGAATCTTTTGAACGTGTTTTGTATGCACTACACAAAAGTTAGGCATAAATGCCAAAAATTAAGTCTTACAATATTGAGAAACCCCAAATAGACCATAGTCATGGTTATGGCATTAGTCAATGCCAATAAATAATAACATATAGGCTATAGCTTTGACAACAACAAGTACATGCTTTAGTAAGCCCTAGACACCCTTCTAGCACAAATGTGCCAAAATAATCACGCAAAACCATTTCTAGAACGCTAGCCATAGTGCCAAGGACAAGTGCCAGCGCTAGCGCTATCTCCAGTGCCGAGAGCCTACATCGCTAGCGCCAAGGCCAAGCGCTAGCTCCCCACCCGCGCCATTGTTATGCTACTGTCGTGCCATTGTTATGCCTTGCTGCTGCCGTGCATTATTCGCTCAAGCTAGCACCATTGTTTTCCAAGCTGCACCATTTCTCTCTCTCGCTCAAGCTAGCACCATTACTTAATCCATTACTGATGTAATTTTAAAATGGTAAATAAAGATTCGTTACTCAGACTTGAGAAGATTGATTTTAATTTCTAAAATTAAAAATAAGAAAACTCAAATATTTTTTATAAGGTTGAGAGAAAACTGAGATTAGGATTCCACTATTTTCCAATTTCAAAGTGATAATAATTTTAATCATGCAATTTTAATATTTTAATTTGATTCTAAATCATGACAAAAATAGATTTTCAAAACAACAACAGTATAACAGAAGCATGGAGCATCTAGGGCCTAAGCCGAGGCATGCACCATCTAACGGAATCACAATTGCTTAACAAAAATCTTTTAAATCAATTTTTAACCAAGGCAATTAATCATAAATAAATTGCATAAATTAATTAAATACTTACCACATAATTGTTGGAAAATTAGCTTCCTCCATAGCCTCAAAGATGAAGTTTAGTTCCTCATTGTAATGGCAAAAAATCCTCAAAAATCATTTTTATAACTCAAAAATTGCTTACAATAAGAATAGAAATGCTCACAGACAGTCTGATACGTTTATAGGTGTTGCTGTGAACACTTCAGCCCGTAACAGAAAACAGTTCAAAAGAATACGCAACAGGAAACAGAATTCTGTTGCGGTAAGCGACTGTTGCTGAAGGTATTTTGTTCTTCCTTTTTCGTATCACCAGCAGAAAAAATTTCATCTGTGGACTTTTTCCTTTGGCTGTGTTCTTGATTCTTGCTTCCCCCCTCGATTCTATCCTCTCCCAAACTCTCTAGTAGCTTCTATTTCTACTACCCATCACCCAAAACTTCCTTTAATCCTCTCAAATCTTTCCAAATTTTTTTGTGAAAATTCTTTCCCGATAAGAAAGATTTTCTTCCTGATTTCGATTGATTTTGATTCTTGATTGCTATAAGAGGAATCAACTTGATCTCCTTCTCTTTTATAGTTCTTTCCCAATAATTCTAGCTTCCAAAGTTAAGGAATTTCCAAATTTAAAGCTTGTTTCCAAATTTCAATTGAGTTTCCTATTTCACGCTGTATTGAAGAATGAAAATTCTTCTTCCCGCCACTTTCTATCATTTGAATTCTGGGTGTGGGTGCCCTTAACCAAAGTATGGGTGCCTTAATCTAAGTTGAGGGTGCCTTTAACAATTCTCCAAAAATACCTAAAAAGCAATAAAAACCATAATAAGTACAAAATCGAATACCAACAATATATAAAATTGAGATCAAGTCGGACACAAAAATGTGTCTATCAATTACTACGACAAAATTGGCTTAAAGTCAATTACAAATATAACAATAAGGATCATAGCTTTGAATCCATGACCCCACTAACTCCTACGAGACATCAAATCATATTACAATAGGGGATAAAATATAGGGTTTGGTATGGCGGCTTACAGCAACATGGGCATGACAAAAACCCAATGACAAGGAAGTTATAGAGTGAGTGGTAAGTTGGAGAGGGTGTAGAGATAGTGGAGTAATAATCTGGAAGATTCTAGAAAATTCCCAGGACAAGGTGGACGGTTATTACCATAACCTCCACTTCTCCATCTCCCCAAAACTACTACTACTTTACAAGGAAAGTGTGGTCTCAAAGGTTATAAATAGGCTTCTTAGCCAATTCCAAATACAGAACATAACGAGAATAACAAGAGAAATAATCCAGAGAAAGTGGAGAAGAGATAGAAAATCATTCTCAAGCTCTGATATTTTTCCACCACAATACACAATTCCTTCAACTTCCTTTGCTTCCCTCCCCTAAGATCAACCCATATCCTCTCTTTGTAACCGAAGCTTAACAAATTCAGACATTCTACTTGTTTGGATTTGTTTTCTACGATTTTGATCATCGAACCTAAAAAAAGTACTTCTATAGTACATTGCTTTGCCTAGGAGCAATTTTTAGGTACAAACACTTATATACTACAGAATGATACAACCTCTTCTGGAGTCATCTATCATATTATTCGAACCCGAAATGGTATTTCACATTTTCCTTAAACCTTTTCAAGGTTATAAAAATGGTTCAAAACTTTGTGTTTATTTTTTCGTTGTCTTTTGAAACAAGTATATTCATCGTCTAAATTAACATTGAATAGATTACTTATGAAATCTATTCCCTTTGGCACAAATAGGCGAGAGAAAAATAAACAATAACAAAAGCAATTAGTAACCACGGGCTACTTCGAGAACCCAGAATCTTATGGCTATTCTTGAATCTAAATATTCTTGTAAACAACATCTGGGGTCCGTGCTTTATGGATTACTGTTGGAACCCATAAATTTTGGATTATTACTGGAAGTTACAAATTACATGTTGGACTTCATCTAGAGTCAGCAACATCTCATGGATTGCTTCGGGAATCCTTTGCTTACGAAATAAATAATTAAAAAAATTAATGTAAAGGCACATAAAAATATAAACACATATGGTACCAACATTATACCAATATATCTCCATTTTCATCACCTATAGGTCGACGAAATATCAATTTACAAGTGTGCACATGGACATACTTATGGCAAAAATTGCCTCAATATCGGTTACAGGTCACTTCAGGAACCACCACTGATAAAAACCAGCTAGCACTTTGTTACAGGTCAATTCTGGGACCGACCGGCTAGCGGGGCGCGCTCCTTGTTTCCATATTATGTCACACAATATTCTAGCTTCCGGTGGAATAATTTCAGAATTTCTAGAGACTATTAAAACAAGAAAAATCAAATTTACGTCATTCTTCTGGGATGCGACAATTTTTGCTTTACCGGTGTTAACACAGTTGATACCATAACAAATAAATAAAATAAAAAATTATTATTAAAATTTGAGATATTTGACGTAATACTTACCACCTTGATACATGTATATAAGATAATAGGTTACATAGATAACCCATTTACTCAATTTTCGTTCTGTTCAAAACAAACAAACATAAATAAAATTATTAGTACAAGTATGTATATAACATAAGTACCTGCTATAATTAAGCATCATAGAAAGATGGAATTTTGATTCATCATATTTTGTCTTCAACTTCACGTATTCGTGAAACAAGTAGTTTGTTTCGTCGTAGCCTTCTCCCTTAATTTTTTTCTACCAAAAAGTATTGTATATGGATAAACATGGAATAGATAGCAAATTCATGTTGATAACATTTTATATATTCACTATTCGACTATGCTACTGATTAACTCGGTACACTTAATTATATCACTCGAAATATGTTAACCAGAAGTGGGAGTATCAATTATATGTGCTAACTATATGACTAGTAATAATAAAATAAAAGAGAAGTGCGTCCGAAGCTTTTTATTTCTCTCTGTAGAATGATATTACATCATACTCATCGAGCAATACATTGGTGGGTATTTATAGACCCAGGGTATAAGAAGTAAAGAACATTCAAAAGACGCGTATATATGAAGGTGTCAATACATTGATAATGTTCATCCATTTTGGATTAATTTGACAAAATCAGATTTATCCCTTACTAAATCATATTTTAACTGACAGAAGATACTTGGTGGTCATCTATAGTCTCCAGAAGACACGCGATATATAACACTCTATTATTTTTCCTTCTGTTTTTGATTTGTTTTCCATCCCCATAGAATGTTGTGTCGTATGTATATGTGTATGCATAAACCTAGCTACCACTACCTGACAGCCACACGATGGAGTATGGACAGCTATCTAAAACGTAGAATTCGATCAAAATAGTTTGGGTTATGCTAGCATATGATGACCTACACTAATTAATTAGCCCACCATTAACAGAGACACAAGTGGCAACAAATATTGTTTAACCTAAATTCCACAACAAGGTCCACTAGTGCCTTGAGCAAAAGTATACATAAAGTCCACTACAATGCCTCCTACTGTTCGGTCAATAATAAATATAAAAGAAAAATACTGTTAACTCAATTTGATAATGGAAGCAAATTAAAACAGTTACAAAATCTATTACTAACACCAACTACACTTGTTATAAATCAACAAATGCATTCTAAAGCTATTTAATTACACAAGCTAACATTTTAATTATAAATCAATTCTGCCTGTGCAACTAAGGAAGATACTAAAGAATCATTGACTCGGATTATCAACATGTGTCGGCATACAACCTAACTAATGTTCTGGTTATCTTAGATGTCATTTCTAGCTAACACGAACTGTTGTAAGAGTTTTCTTTATCTTCTATAGATCAAATTTAAAAGAATATATATCATCATCTCATATCTTCCAGACCAAAAGAAATTTAGTTAACTAGTTAAATCCCAAATATACTTGGCATCACATATTATCCTATAAATTTATTTCCATCCTAGTCTAAAAAATAACATAAGCTTATGTCCTATCATAATAATATTTTGATAATTTTATTTATACTTATTTCGGTTATTTAAGTATGTATAAAAAAATTACCGTAATATGTAAAATGATAAAAATATCCTTAAAAATGGGGTGGGTATTACAATTGGCCTATTTTTTTATTTCTTAATTCTGCTTCGATTATGTACTGGGTATATACATTGATATTGCTCTTTCCAAGGGTGCAACAACCAGGCATATGCCAATCTTGTTGTATAACTTGATAGGGAATATGAAAATTTAAATATAAATGACTGAAACTACCTCATCAAGTGTGGCAACAATCATCTCTTACCTCAAACTGCCGAGCCAGATGATATGAGTTACCAAAATATCGCAAATCACCTCTAAATTAGATGATATGAGCGACAATGCTGGACTACAAATGTATTGCATTGCGGCTGCCTACATACCCAACCCGTACCTTGAAGGGATCAAGCATGATCGTAGTTCATTTGAAGGGTCATTCCGAATGGGACGAGCAACTTAATCCTATTAAGGAAAAGCCAACATCCATACCAAGTAACAACCATTTTGAAATAATATGCTTAGGTATATACAATCAGCGTAACGATCAATTTCCAACTTGCGTCGCAAGGCCAAAGACCAAGCAAATCCTAGTCCGTATACGCCAAGGGACTTTCACAAGATATGCACAAGATTGTGCATAACTAAATCCATTAAGCGTGCAAATATGCATTCTCGAGTAAGCAACACGGATGAATGATGCTTGGGCATCATTCATGCTCCATCGGCTAAGCTAAGAGCATCTTGATGCTTACGCATCAATTATGCACCAACATATATGCCACATCGCAAAAATGTGCATTACCACGCATGCAAATTCAATCAAAGCCCCCTCCATATATATGTCTTAAGCGCATTTTCATATGTTTGGAAAAGAAAGGTAAGGGACATCCATCGACTGCCATATAGAAACGTCCACCACTTTCGCGACAAACATAATAATGCATTAGCACTATGATGCTTCCTCGGGTAAACTACACGGAACAATGATGCTTCCTTGGGTAAGCATCCTCGCGTAAGCTACATAGCGTCAGTGATGCTTCCTTGGGTAGCATCATGAATTTCCAACCCACACCTCCTCCCTATATATGTTTTACTAGCATTTATACAAGTAAAAAAAAGGGTGAGGACATTCATCCACTGTCGGGCCATTTTACACGCGATATTTGGACAGTGATGCATCCTCGAGTATACATCACGGCATAACAACGCCTTAGCACTATAATACTTTATCAGGTAAGCATCATTGGGGCAGTAATGCTTCCTCTAGTAAGCATCACGGCATAATAGTGCATTAGCACTATAATGCTCTCTCGGGTAAGCGACATAGGGTCAGTGGGGCTTTCTCAAGTTAGCATCACGACCTAATGGTGCATTAGCACTATAATGCTTTCTCAGGTAAGCAACATAGGGTCAATGATGCTTCCTCAAGTAAGCATCACGGCATAATAGTGCATTAGTAGTATAATGCTTTCTAGGGTAAGCAACATTCGTTAATGTTGCATGCGTTAGTAAAGGCCAAGCATAATGATATCGTAGCATCGTATTGCTTCCACTAATAAGCAACATTCATTAATGTTGCAATCTCTTAGCGAGGGATAAGCCTAACATCATAATGCCAAGCTGATTTTGCAACCAAGCCAAGTGATGCATCCCTGAGTAAGCTTTACAAGCTTGAGATGAAGCTTCATCCCATGCAAATGACGCATCCTAAGGTAAGCGCCATGAGAAAAATACGGGTGTTATACAGAGTCTCTACCCAGCAGTAGAATCTTGATCGTTCGGTAGAATTTACATTGTGCGATAGAATTTTTGTCCCCGACAGTAGAAAAACTATATTTTTGGATTATTATATTATATTTTTATTATATAAGGGGTCCAGTAAATATATTTTATTCCCTTATTTTCATGACAGATGAATTTATCATTTCAGATTTTTGTTCCACAAAAGTTGATAACTATCATTAAAAAAGGTAATAGTTCTAAAATTACATTCTTGATTGATTATTGTTATTAAATTTTACTATAAGAAATATGTATAATTTGATAGTTATGTTTATAGTCATTATGTAGGTGTTTTAAAATGCTTTCCAACGATATAAAGTTTACAAACATCCGTGTCATAGTTTGAAAGGTATATCATTTTTAAATTTTAATATTTTGTTATTAATAAGGATATAATTGAAGAAAAAAAAACCTATAAAAATATTATTCTCTCCTTAACTCCTAAAAAAATGTGCAAACACGATAAAGATCAACTATTATAGAACGAAGGGAGTAATACCTAAAATTTCATAAAGACCCATTAAACACGTACAAATAGGTTTTTCATTAATAAGTGTCCTATCTAATATAACTAAATATATTATTTTATTAAAATTTGTTAGTTTTATCATAGTAGAAAAACACAATATGCCATGGCAAGTTGAATTTTTTTTTTCCTACTACCATAGGAACCAGCCTAATGAGTCCGAATGGAGAATTTTCATTTATGAAAAAAACTTCAATGTTATAACATCAACTGCAATGGCTGTTGTTAACCAATATGGAATATTATGGTGTCATTTCGTAACTCTAGAAAATGATAAAGCATTTTTCGCAATTAAGTCAGCGACATTACTGGCTTCACGATGGACAAAACTAAACCTTTACGCGACAAAACTATTAACCAAATAAATACTATCTTGAATGATATATGCATTAGTCCATTTAATTAAGTGCTTTCTTCTTCCGATTCATAGCATTCATCACCCTTTGATTGTCTCGTTCAAGATGTAGATGATTAATGCCTTGTTCTTTAGCCCATAAGATTGTATCCATTACTGTTAATGCTTTAACTTGCTCTGAATCTAATGTTCTTGCTAGGGATCCTCTCTATTGCTTGATCTTGTGTCATCATGGACGATTAGTCCAGTACTACTACACCAAATCCAGGACGTTACAACATTTGGGTTTTCGGTGTTGCAACTTTTATATCCGTTGCATATACATAATATATATTGCATTAAATACTGATAATCGGATAGGAAAAAGAAAAATAGGATACGCTAATAATTTATGAAAATGGTCGAGGGATTATAAGTAAATTGTAACCTTATTATTCTTTCATTTCTCTTTTGTTTTATTATTTTCCCATCTCTCTCCTAAAACGTCATCGAGTTCTCCTCCGAAAACTCCTCCTCTCGTATTCTCTTCTCTTCTAACCCTAAACCGAGATTTGCAAAATCAAACCTTATAATGACATGATAAAGCAGATCAGGACCAATCTTACAATGGCCACTGATGCTAGGACGTCAAGGACTCAAAGGGACGATGAAGTTCGTGTTATCACTGATCGTCCAGCACCGAGGTACCAATATTTCAATTTCGACACCCGCAAAGATATGGAGAGACTCCTATGAAATCATGGAAAGGAAGACTCATCCTCAGTTTATCAACACCATCCTCCTTACCAGCCTGAATTCTATAGAATCCCACTACTAAAGGGGTACTCTTCTTCTACTTTCTCACTGTACGACGAAACTGGGAATGCACGTGAACATGTCTCTTGATTCTTAGAATCGCTCGAAGAACATGAATATAATCATGTGCTACGTCTCAAGGAATTTTCAAAATGTCTCACTGGGAGAGTCTATACTTGGTACAACAATATTGCTCCCAACAGTATTTCCAGTTGGGGAGAAATGATCAATGTTTTTTACAAAAAATACTTTTTTGTCTCCGAGCAAGTTACCATGTCAGATCTTGGAAGGATGTTCCAAAGGAATAACGAGCACCCTAATGATTATGTAAAAGATTTAGAATTCAAGCTTCATGATCCAAACATGACATCTATTGGTGGAACTCTGTATCAATGGTATGATTCCTGTCTATCGTCCTCTATTAGAAAATCTATGCTTGTAAACTTTTTCTAAGTTACACGAGGCCGTAAAACGGTCGACAACAACTGCTCCTGCCCTATTTGAGAGAACAAGGACTGCAAAAGAAGAAGGTCGTGGAGACTATAGGAAACTTCCGACTAGTCAACAAGTAGTGTACCATTCAACCATCAATTGGTGCTGTCAGTAACGCAAGAACCAAGAGGAAAGCTACATCTCAATAAGAGTCAAAAACCAAGCGCTCTCATTCGAATTCATACACGACCTTGGCACCGGCCCAAAGGCTGAATTCATCTCAAAACACAGTCAAAGCTTCACGACAGCAACAACTTCAGCGGCAGCAGGAGCAAGATGTGAAGCCAAATATAATGTTCCCAGATTTAATTTCCCTTTCTGATGGAAGAAGTGCTTGAACTGCTTGAATATTGGATACGAGATGGTGCCATCCAGCTACCACCTATGTGATGGCCTCTGACGGCCCAGGAGATGATAAACTCAAAGTACTGTCACTACCATCGGTACATCAATCATCCAACCAGTGAATGCAATAACCTAGAGCGCGTTTTCAAAGAAAAGATAGAATCAGGTGAATTACAATTAGCAGCTGCAAATGTCTACAAGAATCCCTTCCTTTCACAAACTTCACCCTCTCTGGGAATCGATCATCCAAAAAGCTCAATCTCTGATGGAACATATGTGTGAGCTTCTCTACCTCTCAAATATACAACGCAATGATATCTTTGCTTCCATCAGTCCTGTTATAGATGGTAAACGCCTATTTTTTGCTAAAGACACTCATGTTCAAGTAAAGTCTCCTACGGAGGACATGGTCGACCTGAAAAATGAAAATGTGGCTGGGGAATCCTAACAAATGTCCACCTTAGAGGCACGAAGTTTGAAAGAACATTAATCGATACCAATGTAGATGTCAACGTTATCACTGTTGACGCCCTCAGAGTCTCGGCAAGAAACTACTTACTCCCTAATTATGATCAAAGACCCTGAAGGAAAGTTCAAAGAGGCTTATGGGTATGCTACATTAGAGATAAAGATAAGTGATGTTGAAGCAAAGACGAAATTCTACATTGTCAACAAAGACCCGGACTACGACATAATTCTGGGACGACCATGGATCCACGACAAAAAGGCATCCTCCTTATCAAAAATTGGGGACTCAATCCGGACTTTGAATCTCGAGCAAGTAAGTCATGCTCCTCAAATCCCTTGCAACTAGTCATCCCACTTCCTTTCAAGTTTGGGGACTTTGTCCAGAGGACAACCCTGTTATGAGCAGGCGATGTAAATGGGAAGCTGATCCATTTCAATATTTCATTAAATGGTTAAGAATTGCTTTTACTGAGAAGATTCATAAGTCATTTACAGGCCAAGTTACTCCTGACCATGGGAAGGGACGTCACCAACAGTTCACAACCCTCCTGAAGGAGGAATGTCCGGATGAAGTGCATGTACTCTTTCAAATTGGAGACACAATTCTGAAAATTACCAAGAGTACATTACTCTCTACATCATCCCCTTCATCTATTGAAGAAGGACAACACATAATCGTTGAAACCTTATTAGGTGTCCATTACAAGCTCATCAGCAGAGGTAAACCAGCAGGAACAGTAATACATGACAAGTGTCTCAAAGCTTGCAAAGCTTAAATGCCTTGTCATTATATTTTAAGTATTTCTTTATTTTCATGCAATGTTTGTAATTCCTTCAAAATGATTCCAATATTTCTGCATTCATACTTAAAATTTCAAGTTTACTAATCAATTCAAAATATCATTATCCGTTAAAATAAAATCCCTTTACAAATAACTTGTCAAACCTATCTACTCCAAAATCCAAAATAAAACCATAAATATGTGCCCCCTTTCCATTCTTATAAGAGCTTCAGTTACAAACTTCATCTTCCTATAAAGCTTTCAACCTCGTCCCTAGCCTTGGTCACCACCTCCAAACTAGCGAACTCACCTATTTCAACAAGATGCTTTCGTACAACTCTCAGATGACGACGAATCCATGTGATGTCAAGACCAGAGTTCCCAACATTATCCACAACTTTCTCACATTCCTTGAGGACGATTTCATAAATCTTATTATGAGAAAGAGATAACATCTTATGTATGGTTGGAAGCAAACTAGACACGTCAAGCTCTAAAACTCGGTAATTTTTAGGACTGTCCATGAAGAAATTGTCGAACCGCTTCCATATCTTGGTGTACAAATCAGCATAAACAGATGGAATGGTGAAACCTATGACACATAAGTACTCAGGACGAATTCTATCAAAGTGGAAGTCAATTCTAATGCCCGTATTAGGGTACTCGACTGACACACTCTGTTACATTATTATTATGCACATCAACGTCAGTGGAAGCATCATCCTAGTATGCGAGAGGGAGTCCTCTTATGATTTTCAGTATGGGAGAGGATATTATCTACTTTGGGACCAATGGTAACTCTCGTTCCTTCATTCGTAAGTTCAGCTCTCTGATTTCGGTCATTCTCCCCCTAAAAGTAGAGAGGTTACATGCATATGATACGTGCATGATTTACATATTTTTAATATTATTTTCTTAGGTTTATTTGTTAGCTTTTGGGTGAATTATCTTGTACTATTATTACTTGTGTAGTTTATATCTTCTGTTAGGTTGCATCTCCGAAAGAAGTAGAATTAGAGCTTTACAAGGGAAGAATTGCTAAATACCCAGTGAAATTCAGTCAATTCCAGGATTTCTTATCACCATCTTGTAGAAAACGAGAAAAAGAAGCTAACGGCGAAAGAATGAGGTTATTTCGAGGTCGTATGAAGAAATTATGAGCAAAATGAGAAATAAGGATAAAATGATCATTTCAAGGGAGACTGATATTGGTACCCATCAGTGTAGTCGATTTCGGCCGATATGGCCGAAATCTCACCGGTAATACCGGTCTCGGCCCTCATCCGAGACGAGACACGCTATATCACCGATACGGTATTCGGCCGATAATTTCAGCCGAGATGACCCGAAATGAGTTGACCGATAGGGCCGAAATGACCGAGATGACCGAATTTAGGGTTTTCAATTAAAAAAAATCAAGAAAAAAATGAATTTTCTTATCCTAGTTTTAGGGTTTTCAATTGTTACTCATGTTTTTTATGGTATTTTAGAAAAATGAGTACTAATTTTATATCTTAATAGGTCCAATATGGAAAAAAACGTTTGATATAATAATTATAGGTATAAAATGTATAGATCGATATTTAATTGATATTTAAAACTAAAATCTTCCCGATATAAAAATGTACTAGTATATCGCTCTCGACCGGTATAAACTGAAATCTGATACTGATTATATTGGTACCCATCGTATGCTAATGTTTGACCGGCTTCAATCCACTAACCACGTCCAGGAATAAATTAATTTCAGCTGCTTACAAAATTCGAAGTTTGAATTTTGGCAGAAGCATATGTCAGCTTTAAAAGAAAGTTCAGTGTTTGAATTTGGAGAATCAACTAGTTTTGGTCAATGATGCCATGTGGCTATGGAGTAGTGTGACCTGCTTGTTTTGTTGTGAGATTTGCTTCTTATGAACGTGAATAAAAAGAAGCAGGTGACAGTGAACCTAGCTAATTGGTGCGTGTGCGAACTTTAAGGTAGAGTAGTTTTCTCTTCTTGTTACGAGGCAGTGGGACCTATTGAACACAGAGGTATTTTAGGTCGTGTTAGGCGTGTATGTGATACTCCGTTCCACTTTAGATTATTTTTTTAAAGGGGTAAAATCTTTATTTATGTTATACTCGAATTTATATCCCTAGGATAGATTCTACCCATTTGGTCTGCAGATACAATACTCACCAAAATATTTGGACAGACAGATTCCCACATATTACATTCTATTCTTTGTTGTTGTTTTGTTACTACGAAGTTTGTCAGGTCGTATGCCGCTTGATTTGCTTCTAGATAGATATGTTGTAAGGTAGTGGTCTGGATAAATATCAGATTGTGTTGAATACTCCTTACCATGTGTGTTAGGTACCACGGGGTATTGCATTTGTTGTTGATGATATCCAGCAAAGTCTGTGAATCCATCTTGAAACAAACTTTTCTCCATTGGTATTGTACTGCAGTTTTTGTGGCTAGCAGAAGAGCCCATGTTTCTGCAAGTAATGCAGTTGTCACCCAATTGCAGAGGCCATTGCTGTTATTACCTTTCCATCTGCACTTCTGGCTAAGAAACCTGCTCCTGCTGGACCGGGTGATCTTTTGCAGCCCCATTCGAATAAACCTTGATCCAAGATTCCTCTGGTGCGTGCCACCCTAACCATATAGTTGTGCGTTGGTTCATTATTCTCGTGGGAATGGTTAGGATGTTGTGATGGTTGTCCGGCAGAAAAGGTGGGAGATGACTTTGTGCCCATTGGTACTCTGTATATAAGAGCAATACAATTTGGAATTTTTTTCCCCGGTGTTATGTGTGTCTTCTTGTATATCCAAGCATTCCGAGACAACCATAATTGCCATAAAAGAAAGAAGCATAAACAGAGTTGACCTTCATCCAGATTCATGTCAAAGATTTCCCGGATATTAGCAGGTATATGGTAGTTCCTTGTATTGGAGGTGGTTCTAGTTCTGGTACCACATAGATTGTTTGGGCTCCTTGCGAGGTGGGTGATGAGAATGGCCCATGTGTTGATTGCTGAGGCGCATGAGAATAAAATATGATCTGTGGTTTCTGCGGAACTCATGCATAAAAGACAAGTGTTGGATTGGGTAATATTTTCTTTGATGAAGCATACCAAGTGTTGGTAATCCTTGGTGAAAGACTTTCTATAAGAAAAGTCAAATATTTAGAGGGCATCTAGTATGCCATATTTTTTTGTAAAGATGGAAAAGGTGGTTTCTCTGCGGGTTGGGTTGTTGATCAAGAGGATTGCCTGTGTTGATTATCTGTTTATACCCTGTACCTACTGAGTAATTACCTGATTTAGTGAACGGACAAATCTGTTTATCCTAGTATGGATGGGTTGGTAGATGGATGCTTAAGATTGCATTTTCCATGGCGGTGGGAAATAATTGTCGGATGGGATTGTGATTCCAAGTGTTGGTGAGTGGTTCAATAAGGTGGGCAACATTGTGATTTGGTTGAAATGAAGCATGAAATGGTATCCAGTTGGTTGTAATGAGTGTGGTGGTGCCAACTCCAATTTGAGAAGCAGAATTTATTTGTATCAGAGGTGAGATTCGATGGAGACTTTTCCATAAAAAGCTGGACAGAGGAGAGGGTGCTGGAATTTCAGGAAAAAGTGTAGCTCCTTTTAAATAATTGTTAGTGCATAGCTAACTGTAAATCGAATCAGGTTGTTCATGGAGCTTCCATAATCTTTTGAGTAGCAATGATGTGTTGTGTGGTCTGCTGGATCGAATACCAACTCCTCCTTGCTAGCGGGGATTTATAAGCTTGTACCATCCAATGGAATGCATCTTTTTGGTATGTTTGTCATGGCCCAAAAAGAAATTTCTTGTTATTTGATCAATCTTTTGGTGAACATGGGCCGACAACATTTGAGTCTGCATTACATGGTTGGTTGTTGGAGTAAGATTCGAATTAATGAGTTGCAGTCTTCCAGTCTTAAAGAGACACTTTGTCATACATCCCTTTGCCTTTCTATCCAATCTGTTAAGTAACTGATGAAACATTACCAAACTATTTTTTCCTTGTTTGAAAGTGACATCTAGATAAATAGGTGGCGTAGAGGTGGTGGGGATTGAAAGTATTTGCTAGGCAAGAGATGGTGGTAGGTGGTAAATTAGGGTGATGGATGAGGTAATATTTAGTGAGACTAATGAGTTGGCCAGCAGATGTTGAGTATGATTGGAGTAGGTTGGTTATGGTGGTGCAGGTTTCAGGAGTGGCTGAACATGTAATGAGCAAATCATCGGCATACATAAGATGTAGAATTGGAGGTGCATTTCTTGCAATTTTTAGCCCCATTAGTTCATTCTTAGCTTCACAAGGAGCAAGGTTAGTGGAAAGTATTTCAGCACACAAGATAAAAATATAAGGTGATAATGGGTCACCTTGGCGCAGTCCTCTTTTTGGAATAATGTGACCATGTGGAGCTCCATTGCTGTTGACATAATAAGATACCGAAGTGATGCAAAGCATGATGTGATTAATGAATTATTCTGGTAAACCAAGTGAAAGATTTTGTTGAATAAAACCCCAGTCCAGAGAATCATAAGCCTCGTGGATATCCAATTTCAGTGCAATCTTTGGATATTTGATGGAGTGGATGAGCGCATATGATGGAAAAGTGCAGATGCAATAACAATATTATCATGGATGACTATGTTTGGCATGTACGCACTTTGAAAATGACTGATGATGAATTGAAGAAAAGGTTGCATTCTGTTAACCAGGATCTTTGCAATTATTTTGCACACCACATTGCATAAACCTATGGGCCGTAAGTAAGATGGTTTCTCCGGGTGATCAACTTTGGGAAGTAAAGTGATGTTGGTGTGGTTTAGGGGTGTAAGTAGTTGGTTATGGGAGAAAAAATGGAGTACTAGTTCAGTTACTTTAGTTGTATCCCAAAAGAATTTGAAAAACTTACTAGAGAATCCATCCAGGCCTGGTACCTTGTCTGATCCAATTGAGAAAAGTATTTGTTTGATTTCATCTTGTGTCACTGGCCTGAGGGAGTCTTGGTTGTGCTTGCTGAAATAATGATGGATCAATGGTGGTTGGATCTGCACAATATTGAGTTGAGAAATGTTCCAGCATCATGGTAATTATTTGGTTTGAATCCTCAATTCATTCGTTGTGGGCATTCCTTAATTGATGGATGTAGTTCGAGCTTCTGTGAATTGTTGCTGAAGTGTGAAAGAAAGTTTAATTGAGGTCTCCTTATTTTAACAATTGAATCCTGGACCGCTGCTTCCAGTATATCTCTTGGCATTGGATGAGGACCATGTGGGTATTTCTTGCTAGTTGTTCAGTTTGTAGCCATTGTTGAAGTTGTGGCCCAACGATGTTAGCACAATTTCTTTGAGCAATTTGAATTTGCTTTTCAACTGCTTTAGTCAACGCCGGAAGGTGTCCAAAGGTTTTTTTATGCCAATCCCTTAGTGCCACTGACATGAAGTACATTTTTGAAGAATTAATCACCATTAGATTATGATTTTGGGAGTATTCCCAAGCCTGTTCACAACTGTAGGCATATAAGGGTGTAAGAACTAGAGATGTTCCATTTTGAAATTCCTTGTATAGTCTAGGGTTATTTTCTTGTTCCACGTTACTTGATAATTTTTATATTTTTTCATAAAACTACCAATAATACCCAAACATTTTATCTTGGAACTATAAGTTTATCTATATATGCACTAATAATAATTAATGCTTGAAGTCTTTTTTCAAGGGCATAGATGGAAATTTTCATATCTCTCTCT
This sequence comes from Papaver californicum, assembly GCA_023531435.1. Taxonomy (NCBI): domain Eukaryota; kingdom Viridiplantae; phylum Streptophyta; class Magnoliopsida; order Ranunculales; family Papaveraceae; genus Papaver; species Papaver californicum. Next base: position 4,116,874 of record JAJJMC010007139.1, on the reverse strand, counting down.
AATTCTTAATCCGCGTAAAAACTCCCAAGCTATCATTTAAAATAGAATGAAGGGAGTATATTCTATGAAAGAATTAAAGGTTTAGAGGCGGTTGTAATTCGTTTTTTGCTTCGGAAGTTTAGTTAGTCGGTGGGTTATCAAGAGTTCTACTTAGTTTGAAATTCTTAAAGAGGCAGTTAGTGGTACCTATATAAAGATCCGTGAAACTACATTCATTCATACATTCATTCAGAGTACTTTGAGACAGAGAAAAGAAGAAGAGGTTTCTCACGGAGGTTGGCTTAGCACTGAGATAGCTAAAGCTCTTCAACGACAATAGTTTGCTTCCTATATTATCTTTATTTTGATTTTTAGTAATTTCATTATGAGTAGCTAAGTTTCTTTTATTGGTTAGAGATGTATGTAGTCCGAAGTCTAGGATATATTTATTAATTAAAATTATTTATTCTTAATTTTTATAATTTTTTTAATATTGTTTATCTTCTACTAATAATAACGCCATGTATGATTGAGTATTTGTTTATTTAAGTCGTGAATTAAATAAGCATATATTCATATCTATATCTAAACTAGGGTTTGAGATCCGGAATTATCGAAAGACCCTTGTTACGAGTAGCATATCATAATTTTTAATGACGGGATGTTGCCATGCGGTTATGTGTAGAAGCTTGACCTAGGTTAAATCCGAGTGGCTCTTGCGTTGGATTGCTTGGAATAACCTCAATTCAAAAAGACCATTGCTTTCATTGGGTTAAATTTGAGTGGTTCTTGCACCAAGTTATCTAGTGAAAAGGATTCAAAGAGTGGCTCTTGCGCCTTTGATGATAAAAGGATTTTTACCGGAGTAGACCTGCGATAGGATGCTTTAGGGTTATTGATATTGAGAAAAAACTGAAAATTGAGTTTGGTTGATAACATGTCTGATGACGGAAGATGAACTATTTAGAAGTAAGATCTTGAAATAATTTTGCTTGGCTGACATCCGACCAATA
>JAJJMC010007139.1:4083431-4115872 GCA_023531435.1 Papaver californicum | reverse complement strand
TTCATAAATGTCATATAATTTCATTACAAAGTGAAAGTGGAAGTGCATTGATGTATGCATTTGATGCATCCTTAATTTGAAGTATTATATGATCTGAAGCCATTATAAGACGTTTTGCAAAAATTGCATCAGAAACAATTTACACTACCTCTTGGAAACTCTGAAGTTGGCGATAATTGGTAGAGAATCTGAGCATGAGTCATATGTCAAAATTTTCTTATGGATATATACTACAACATACTAAAAGGTCACATCAATTGGATAAATGAGCTAAGAGTTATGACCAAAATGGTGAGTAGTGTCAGGTCTGAAAACTATCAGAATTTTCCTGGATACTTCCTGAATTTTACTGTTGGGTCGTTTTGACGTCCCAAAAAAGTTCAAAATATGGATATTTTTCATTCAACGACGTAGGAATTTTTTTTCTAATAAAGATAGAGGGTTCAATCATCCAAAACAGAGGTCGTATGAAGATTCTACGGCGTTTTTCCCAAGCACTCTACTTCTGAAATTTTCTAATGACGAAAATCTATAAATACTTTGCAAATTCGAGCATAGTTATGCTTATATAAGAAGTTCGAAGATTCGGATTCTTTATAAAGTTCCTCAGTAAAAGACATTTCTTCAAGCTTTTCATCTTTAGAATTGTATCCATCATCCATATCTACGGTGTCTCCTGAATCCTTAGAAGCATCAATGGGGTCATCACGAATATTTGTACCCACGGGCTATATAAAATACAACAAGATGATGAAGCACATTATAATTCATGAAACGCAAAAATACCAAAAGTAATAAGTAGAAGATTTACTTTACTACGAGGACGATCCTTGCTCATAGGGAGAATCATTTATGGCCCTTGTCTTACAGACTGGGGACTATCAACAACGACAGAAATGGTATCCAATCGAGGGTGCACAACACGTACATGCTGAAAGGAGTAAACTAATCAGTCAGATAATGCTAGTCATATTTTGAGATTAAGAAGTAAAGAGATTGTTACCTGTTGAACTGCATTAATGATAATCTTCATCTTGGCTTTGTTTGAATTTTGCAAGTTGGGCCTACAAGCTTCGTCACTCCTGAGAGGAGCACTATGCACCACCAAGGGAAGTTCTGATACGAATTTTATGAAACGGTTCCTCTTTTCATTCCAGAAGTGAGTATATATGGATGAAATTTGAGGTTTCCTAACTGGACAGAAGAAAGTGAGGCTTACCCCTTAAACAAAGCAGACATCCGAATTCTCCTTCAACTCTTTAACAGATGGAGCCTCAGCACGGCCACGAGGTACCTCCTGGTCAAAACTCATCTGACGACCCGCGCGGTCAACGTTGTATACCTGCATTAAGTAACCTTCTGAACGAAGGGCGAGGATGTAACCTGGGATGAAACTATTCATAAATGCATTTTGGCCGGTAGTAAGAGCGTTAATTCTTCTCGAACCTGACCAGAGAACCATCTCAACAGCTCCAGCAAAAGTAGTTGCTTGAAGTATACGCTCGTGCTCATAATTCCAAGGCATGAAGTTTACCTCACTCTTTATGTTTATCAAATCAGCTAGATTTGAGATAAACTTCTTCTTATTCCAATGAAAGGTTCTTGGATACTCAATATCTCCATTCAGATATGAAGGCTCGGTTTGAGATATGTATTTTGGAAAATGCTCCTACAACCATGCTTGAAGAAATACAATATGGACACAAGAATCGATCTTCATAAACCCATTAGAAGTATTCATGTCACGAGTCAATGAGTCTAAATGAGAGTACAAGGAACCAAGAAACAATTTACCAAGAGGAAGATATTCGCCGTCAGCAAGTGCTACATCCAGAGGAACAACTTAGGGTTTTAATCTACCGATAGAGAAATTTTCAAACACATCTCTAGACAACCAAAGTGTCAGAAACGTTGTTATGCTCAAAAGATCATTAATAGCAAGACCGTTAGCACTAGTCTTACTACTCCACTAATAATCAATCCACCTCACATAATGTGCATCACACCGACCGTTACCTGATGTGATTTCAGATTACCCTATTTAATTAAACCGCAATCGCATGGCGTCTAACTAGTAGACAACGGCAAGTACGGGTCGAACGCACAGAGAGCGGGGAAATACTGCAATCAATATCTCAATTAACTAATAGAAATAGTATTTATGGATTTTTAGATTAATGAATAAAATAATAAACAAACTAAACTAATAAAAATAAATCTAATGGGAGGGAGTCGGTAACCATGGTTTTCAGTATCCACCACTATTTCAATTTAATTACTGAAGTGAAACATAACTCATGAATATTTAGAGTCGCAAATATCACTGGGACGCCCTAAACATGATGCATCAAGAAGCCCTAGTCTCAAGCATACACCATAAAATTGCGTTAGCGAGAAAATTGTACGAAACTAATTATAGGTCCACAAATAATACCTGACTATTCTAAGCATACTCCATCAAAGGATTTAACCCAAGCATGAAATATCAAATAAGTAGACAAATATATTTGCAACAAGTAGATTTTCAAAACAACAACTGTATACCAGAAGCATGGAACATCAAAAACCTAGGTCAAGCATGTACCATCAAACGACATCACAATTGTTTAATGAAATTTAATAAATCAAAATCATGAAATTAATCTATTCAAATCATAATAGTCTATTACCTAAAAATTCAATTTAATTGGTCTACTACTAAAAGTGGTTTCAACATAAACCATAGTTACACATTAATTAGAACATAGAGATGGGTTTCTCAAAACCCATAAAATTGATTCAAAAGAAGAAACAGATAGAAAGAATTAAACCTAAAAATATGAATTGTTCAACAGCAGTCTTTTCCTTCTTTCTCCGTCTGGTGCTCTCTGTCCAGGAGACTCTCTCTGTGTCCCCCTCTCTCTTCCGTATTCTATACAGGAGAAAAGTCCCCCTCAAAACGTATTTCTCCCTTCCTTTTATAACTCGGTTTTAGCTTTTCTTTTCAACCCTAGGGATAGCCCCCACGTGAATTCATCAGCCGGTCCCCTTAGAATGTAATCAAACTGACGCACCTACTCCACGACACCCTAGCCTTTACTGTCAACGCCATAATACCAACCTAGGCTACCGATCATAGCCTTTCTTCCTTGTTTGATTTGTCAGCTTCAACGTCCAGCCAACAGCCTCCCACTAGCCTAGTCACGGTAGACTTCCAAAAGACATAATCACTACTTCTTCTTAAGTCAACAGCACCATGACTCTCTTCACATCACTGACGCCTACACTTCTTCTAATTCACGTGAACAAATATCCAAGCTTCATAGCCTTCACCGATTAAAGTCTTATTCACTGCCTCGTTATTTCGGACTAAAAGCAACACAAACAAACATGAGAATTCCATAGTAATTTTGATAATTTAGCCAGATTTATTTGTAACTTCAGATTCGATGCGATCAATTTATAAACACATAAAAATATATTATTAGTACAAATTCAGACACTAACAAATATTAATTAGGAGATAAGTATGTATAAATTAAGCGCCTATTAAATACCCCCAAACCTATATTTTGCTAGTCCTCGAGCAAAACTAATCTAAAAATAAAATATAAATCCTAACTCACTTTCGCAGGAATCACGACTACATTTAGCATATGTAATAAGCCTTTAAACCCCTAAGTGGCCTTAGCGGACGAGTTCTAGTCTCGTGAGGGTTTACAAGAGGTTTACCCACAAAACCTGTACTCCAAATTCTAGCTACCTGTGAACGATTTAGGATAGACACTAAATAAGCTATTTAGTTGGCGTACTAAATTCTGCGACTATAAGAATCATTACCCTGTATGAATCCAATTATTGTACACGAGTTTGCACTCAACGTACTAAAATTCATATAAAAATGCAACTCTACTCAAATAATCATTGAACATTAATGTTGATCGAAATCATCAAATTCAAACACAGGGATAGATTAGAAGATGAAAATAGAAGTAATGAATGATGCATATATTGAGTAAGGTGAACGGTGTTTACCATATCTGTCTGAAGGTCAGTGCCAGGATGAATCCTATTTTTATTATTATTATTTATATACATATTATTTTTTTTTTCTTTTTTTTTCTTTTTTTTTATGACTACATGATTAGATCTTTTGAATCTAAGTGCAGGTTCCTTTTCAGCAGATTACATGATAGCTCTCATGGATCCTGCATTCCACGCTTGCTTAGGCGACGGAGACAGGGAAAACACACATATTGCTATCAAAGTGTCAATTTTTCATTCATTTTTTTTTCATTTTTCATTTTTTTTATGGAATTAAACAAATGGGCTTGAACTCAACAACCTATTTCATCCTGGCGGCGATAACAATTTGATACTGGGCCCCACCAAATCACTTAGAGAAACATAAAATTGCAAAAATAAAAATAGAAAGTGATATGTTTATGATGATTCCGAGATATGCTTGTTCAATGATTATCATGTTATTTCTAACACCTGAGTGCATTCAGATATGAATAGACCATTTAGCTGGGCACACCAATTCTATAGATAAGAGCTATGTTTCCATCTACCTAGAATGGTTAGTGTCATCCTGAATAATTCACAAGTTTCTAAATTTCGGAGTTTCTTTATTGGCATCAATTTTCGGAAACTCTACCCCCAAACCTAAATTTAACATTGTCCTCAATGTTTCAAACTGTGCAACCTAAAATGGTTTGCAAAAAATATAAATAAGAGAAGCAAATGTAAATTAAAGAGAAGGGATTGGAACGTCTCACCTGATTGACGCAAGAAAAGCAGTATTTTCTGTCACACACATCAAACGATAGTAATAACAAAAAAACACCAAAAATAAAAATAAATAAAAAGCCTAAAAGAAAATAAAAACAAGAAACTAATAATCTACCTACTGGATATGTACAGAAAGAATCCCCGTACACTAATAACCTGAAAATTTGGGGATCAACCCAAAATACAATATTTGCAAATGATAGTTTCACAATTATATTATTCTGACACGATGACACTGAAACTATCAAAAAGAAGTGATTACCCCCAAACCTAGTTTTCACGACACTCGGAATTTCGTAAAGAACATAATATGGGGATAAAATAAGGATTGGGGAAATATCAATCGGTTTGTGCACGGTGTCAGGAACAGGCAAGTCCTCTGGATATTTGGATGCAAAGTGATCCAACAAAACTTGAGAAGCACACAATTCTAACTCTAAATTAGGCAACTTTTGGAAGTCTAGGGGTCTAGAAACAACCTCTAAGTCGGGTGAATGATCTTGTGAGATGGATTCATCTATAGAATTAGGCAAATCATCTACACAATCATCCACAGGGTCATCTATATGTTCTGTTTGGAACTGAGAGTCACTACAAGATTGATCATCATCATCAGTATATAATCTCTGGATTGCCAAGACTCTCAATCTTTGTTCCAAACTAGGCGGCGTGTGTTTATAATACTTCTCATATATCATTAGAGGATCATCGTCACTTACCTTATTCGAAAAATCAACCTCATGGTACTGGGGTCGATACTTAACACCTGTGACTGAACGATGTGGATGCCAAATTCCATACACGAGACGATTATAAACACAAATTTCCTTATATTCTGGCCCATACATTAATTCCCCCATCGTCATCCCAGATGACGTCTTCTGAGAAGAATTCATCATCCTCGAAAAAGTACCTGAAAAGAGATGCTAAAACACAAAACGAGTCGAATAGAACTAAAAATTATAAAATAAAAAATAAAAATAAATATATACAAAATAAAATAAAAACCTAAACTACGATTAGAAAATAAAAAGTACTAATGACAATATTCCACAACCGCTCCCCGACAGCGGCGCCAAAAATTGATATGATGTCAGATTACCCTATTTAATTAAACCGCAATCGCACGGCGTCTAACTAGTAGACAACGGCAAGTACGGGTCGAACCCACAGAGAGCGGGGAAATACTGCAATCAATATCTCAATTAACTAATCAGAAATAATATTTATGGATTTTTAGATTAATGAATAAAATAATAAAATAAACTAAACTAATAAAAATAAATCTAATGGGAGGGAGTCGGTAACCATGGTTTTCAGTATCCACCACTATTTCAATTTAATTACTGAAGTGAAACATAACTCATGAATATTTAGAGTCGCAAATATCACTAGGACGCCCTAAACATGATGCATCAAAAAGCCCTAGTCTCAAGCATACACCATAAAATTGCGTTAGCGAGAAAATTGTACGAAACTAATTATAGGTCCACAAATAATACCTGACTATTCTAAGCATACTCCATCAAAGGATTTAACCCAAGCATGAAATATCAAATAAGTAGACAAATATATTTGCAACAAGTGGATTTTCAAAACAACAACTGTATACCAGAAGCTTGGAACATCAAAAACCTAGGTCAAGCATGTACCATCAAACGACATCACAATTGTTTAATGAAATTTAATAAATCAAAATCATGAAATTAATCTATTCAAATCATAATAGTCTATTACCTACTAATTGGTCTACTACTAAAAGTGGTTTCAACATAAACCCGAGTTACACATTAATTAGAACATGGAGATGGGTTTCTCAAAACCCATAAAATTGATTGAAAAGAAGAAACAGATAGAAAGAATTAAACCTAAAAATATGAATTGTTCAATAGCAGTCTTTTCCTTCTTTCTCCGTCTGGTGCTCTCTGTCCAGGAGACTCTCTTTGCGTCCGCCTCTCTCTTCCGTATTCTATACAGGAGAAAAGTCCCCCTCAAAACGTATTTCTCTCTTCCTTTTATAACTCGGTTTTAGCTTTTCTTTTCAACCCTAGGGATAGCCCCCACGTGAATTCATCAGCCGGTCCCCTTAGAATGTAACCAAACTGACGCACTTACTCCACAAAACCCTAGCCTTTACTTTCAACGCTATAATACCAACCTAGGCTACCGATTATAGCCTTTCTTCCTTGTTTGATTTGTCAGCTTCAACGTCCATCCAACAGCCTCCCACTAGCCTAGTCACGGTAGACTTCCAAAAGACATAATCACTACTTCTTCTTAAGTCAACAGCACCATGACTCTCTTCACATCACTGACGCCTACACTTCTTCTAATTCACGTGAACAAATATCCAAGCTTCATAGCCTTCACTGATTAAAGTCTTATTCACTGCCTCGTTATTTCGGACTAAAAGCAACACAAACAAACATGGGAATTCCATAGTAATTTTGATAATTTAGCCATATTTATTTGTAACTTCAGATTCGATGCGATCAATTTATAAACACATAAAAATATATTATTAGTACAAATTCAGACACTAACAAATATTAATTAGGAGATAAATATGTATAAATTAAGCGCCTATTATTACCTTGATGGAACTCTTCTATCTTTCTCTCCAAAGTTGTGATCGTACGCTTCTCTCCATCAGAATATTCAGTAGGAATGGTACCTGCAATCGGGAACTGTAACAAACTAACTACGTCTTCCAGAATAATTGTTAGCTCACCCCAGGCACATATAACAGAACAAGTTGGTTCACACCAACGGGAAATGAAAACTAAGATGCATTTTACATCCTTATAATATGCACAGTTTTAGACACTCTCACATCATGGAATATTCGGGTATCTCTCAAGACTTTAATCACTGAAGAATCGTTCAACATTGCCTTGCACCAACTTACCCATTTTGTCATAGGAGTTTGGGGTATCTTGAACTCAACAAAAGAAGTTATATAGTATCCTCGCTGCAAACAAAATATCGGGACGATCTCGAGAGCAATTCTCTGAGTAGTGACAGACTTCTCAGAGTTAGGAATAAAGCAACCTATGAAGCCAGGAGGCATGCTGATTTATTCAGAAATATGTTCAAAGAATCCATCGCAGGTATGAGGTACGTTTTCAAGAAATGTTGTATTAGAACTTTCTTCTCTATTATGACTAGAGGTCGCGCCAGCATCATTATCATACTTACTAGTCATCTGCAATGGATTCAAGTTTTTTTTACATAAAAAAAAATCTATAATACTAGACCTTTTATATCGTATGAAAAAATAAAGAAAATTAAAACCCTAGCTTATCTAAATTGATAGTTTGCAAAACTGGAAGAACAATTCTTATCAATACTTTATGAACAAAGGCTAGGGTTACAAGAAGATATCAAGAGCAGTGGCCGTATAAGAGAACAAATATCAGAAGAAATAAATTCAAAACGAACCTTACCTCGCTAACAGGTGGACGTACTCGGAAGAGCAACAATGCTTACTGACAGCGTCCTTAAAGAAGTGGCGGAGCAAACCTCTTACTGACCATGTACTCGAAGAAGCAATACCTCTTGATGAAGCATCCTCGAGGAAGCAATACCTTTTGTTGGAGCGTACTCGAGGAAGTAATACTTCCAGCTGAAGCGTCCTTGGGAAGTGGTGGAGTGACTTGTTCTCTACTTCTAACAACACACTCATAGAACGAACAAGCTCTATTCCTATTATTCACTCGAAAATAAGAAAATAATGAGAAAGAGGTGGTGATGCTGTGAAGGGGAAGAGCACATATATATAGGTGTTAATCATGGAAGTCCTTGTTGGATTAGGAAACTAATCTAATAGTTCAAGAACGTCCAACACCAACGACATTCTCTTTTTGATCACGTGCTAGCATTCCTAACAAGAACGTGAGCATCTATTAAATCCAACTAGGGTTAACACTAAGGGGCATACATCTCAGTACCCGGAAACAAAATCTAAGTACACCTTCTTATACCTTTAAAATTTTAACTATACATATATAATTGTTATAAGCATATAGTCATCATCTAGTGCTTACTGCGCAACATTATTGTTCCTCGCTAAGCAGGGGACTTAATGTAGATGGTGTGTTTTTGACAAGGGGTAGAATTATAAAATCGCCATCTGTCTAGCACCAGAAACATAGAAATATTCGCGCATATTTGTACGCATATTTCTGGCTTTGTATTTAAACATGAAAATTGTATTTTTACTTATATTCTACAGGAGAATTAAGAATACATTCTCTACAAATAACTATGGGTGTTCTATATTGATCCCGTAGTATTTTCAATATTTATAATATTTATGTCATATCGAACCAATCTCAAGTCGTATAATTTCCATAGTTGAATTTCTTGAACTTGTATCGAATGCGCATTGGAGTTCAAATAACATCTATCTATTATGAAAATAGTTAATGCCTCATTTTAAAGATGCATTCTGGCTTAATACCCCGCTCGCAAAGAGCACATCACAATTTACGCATCGTCCCTATTGGACGCATCACACATGGTCAGCGTCGACCTCCTTTGGCCTAAGATGACGCGTTATTAATTGGTTGTGTCTTAGTGCCAGTGCCAGCTTCGCTTCAGACGTATCCCCAAGAACACGTCATTTATAGACGTTGGCCTAGTGCCATCTCCAGCTCCATCTCAGACACGTCGTCAATGCCAACGCTAGCTTCTTACTCTCGGCGCTAGACTGGGATAGGTTAGACTGGGATAACGCTAGACTGGGATAGCGCTAGCCCTTCCAAGACGTGTCCCTAGGGATGCGTCACTACTTAGGTGTTTTCCTAAAGCCAGCGCCAACCCTATATGAGCTTTTACCAAGTCTTTTTCCCGGATTCTTGAGTGCGCCACGACTGGTCCTTGAGAACTTTCGCATAATCTCCAGCACTGCCAAATTTATGCCATTTCACTTCCAATCTTATACATGGCCATTAAATTTACGCCATGTTACTCCTAAGACCATTAAAACTTACCAGACTCAATATTGATCAGTCTAATTATCAACTTACTGAATTAAGCAACTTGCCCCACTAACTTAGCAAGTTATTTACTTGACCTAATCAAAATAGCGGTGGTCCACGACTCTACTATTTCTATGATATATCAAATAAAACACATGGGAGGATTTTCATTGGAGTATTGGTCTGGTGTTCTACGACATCGTGTGTTGTGGCAACACATCCACGAATAAGAAGTTAATAAGTAGTTGGACGGTTTCAGAGCAATTGAGAGGACGAGGAGTAGTGGTCAGACAAATCAACCTTATTATTCGGACATGACTCCACTACAATCTCCACAATTCTCAATTCTTCACCTCTTTTGCAACTTACATCACTTACAAGAAATCAGTGTATTTTATATCAAACTATAAATAGATGGCCTCATCTATTCGGAAAGGAACTAAAACAGAATTAACGATATATCCTAGAGATAATCCATTCTTAAAACCACATACTACCATTTCCAATCACACAATGATTTATCAATCTTCTTGCTTCCCTCCCTTAAGATCAAGCCATCATCTCCACCTTTTGTGACCAAGTAGGATGTGGATGGCCATTTCTTGGTTTAGGATAGTTCTGTTCGATTTTGATCTCTCTATCCTACTGAAAGTACTCTTTGGTAGTACATTTGTTTTCACTCTAAAACATAGATGTTAAAAATTTATGTTGGCAATATTAGATACTTCGGGGATAAAAGGCTATTCCAGATTTTTCAAAGTTCATTGATTGTCCAGAGTACTTATTAAACTGGTCGATAATGTTAACTAAGTTTCTAACTTCACTAGTTGTGGATTTAGCAAACATGAGGCAGTCATCATCAAAAAAAAAAGATGGGACACAACATGACTAGTCTTAGTACCAGTTACACCATGAATATTATGGTTTACTTCAACAGAAGACAAGGCTCTAAATAGAGATTCCATACATATGTCGAAAATATAGGGTGATAAAGGATCACCCTGCCTTAAACCTCTTTGAGGTTTATAAACATTACCTGGAGAGGCACTAAGTCAAATAGAAGTTGAGACCGTGGATATGCATTGATTAATTAGCTAGAGCACACCAATCATCAGAGAAACCAAAACTTTTTAAGATAATGATCACAAAGCTTCATTATATCCTATCAAATACCTTAGACATATCTAGCTTTACAACCGTCCACTATTTATGTTCTTCGTTTTTTTTCATGGAATCAATCAATTCATGAGCAATCATAATGTTATTGGATATAACTCTACCAGACAAGAAAGGAGTTTGAAATGGTGAAATAATCTTTTTCATAAGAGGTTTTAATCTGGTGCCTAACAATTTAGAGATAATTTTATAACTCACACTACAAAGGCTAATATGGCCGAAGTCTAGTGCACTAATATAACAATTTTTCTTAGGGATAAGAGTTGTGAAGTTATTGTTTAGCTTCTTAAAGAGATGTTTAGAGTGGAAGAAATCTTGAACCATTTTCACAATGTTATCACCAACATATGCCACATTTCATGATAAAAAGTTGGTGTTGGCATTTTTTTGCACATATATGTAATTGATAGGTGTCTAAAACTTATCATTTAAGTATTATTTTTTTATACCTTTTTAAGTTAATACTATTGTATTAGTTGTGTATTACGCTTGTTTACATTTTGTAAGTATTTTAGAGTCATGCGACTCAAAAGACGAGAAATATAGGCTCAAAACATCGCTTAGCGGCCTTAGGCGTTGATGGACTTGAAATTAGCAAGAAAACAGGGCTTTAAAGTGTCACAAACTAAAATTTACTGGAGCAACTAAGCATTTCTGCTCGAGGCAACCACTGGATTTTGAACTAAAACTAGTTGGGCAGACAACAATTTTAGGATAAGGGACACCATCTTCCATGCTTAACATACAACAATACCTAGATCGAGAAATTACACTGTTTAGGTTCAATTATTATTTCAACCAGCTCTGACTGCCAAGATTTGTCATCGGCAAAACCATGGCTACTATGGTTTGGGTGCTTTGGTTAATATAAAATTTTGAAGCTCGGGGAAACACGGAGCTTGTATTTCGGATAACAAAGGTTTTGGTAATGTTCAAAGCCGAGTAAATAGGGAAGAAGGTGAGCTTGATGCTGTTGGTTTTGATGGAAAATGGAGGAGATTGAAGAGTTATTCAGAGTCCATACAGGTTCAAGAGCATTAGGTAATAGCTAGATTTGTAATTGGTATCTAAGGAGAAGAAGTTTATGGAAGATATTTGAGAGTTTGATATGGACAGAAATTTGGCTGAGAAACCCGTAAAGGAGTTGGGATCTTTTGCCGTTGAAATTGAATGAATTGAGGAGATTAAATGTTTGTATGTGTGAGTTGGTTTAGGAGAATGGGTTTCTGTTAAATGTTATGCAGGGAAGATTATAAACGGATAAAAACACCACAACATACTCATCTCCTTCATTATCTGAAAGCGCACATTTATTGGTTGACAAAAAGCCTGAACTACCAACTCTTGTCAAAATCAAATTAACCACCAGTTAAGCAAGTGTTGTTGTTTGCTGTTGGAATTAATGGTTCTCGTGGGTCTTTGACAAGAGTTAGACCATGGTTTCAAAGTGTTCTAAGTTAAGATAAGAAGAAAGCAGAGTTTGGGTTGTATTTGAGCTCAACATAGCAGCGAGTAATCATCCACGACTGTCGTGTAGCTTTGTGTTGCCGATGATATGGTGGCTGATTGAGAATGTTTTAAGAATTTGTATGGGATTGTGAAAGTGGGGTCCTTATCTATTTTGAATTTGCAGGATCAAGAAGAGAATTGAGATTTATAAAAGGTCGTTAGAGCTACAGCAAACAAGAACACATCCTGCACCCTGCACCTGCTCCTGTTCGAGCTAACATCACAGAGATGAGCTTTTGCTCCAATCCAAACCCATCAACCATATTCTGCTGAACGTTCACCACCAATATGTTTTTCTTACAACACCAGCACTCCACAGCAACCAGTCCACAACCACATCTAGCACTCTCCGTCACAAGTTCCATCTTCACGCCACCAACCAGTTAACAACCCAACACAACAGCTGCCAGTTCCGTCTCATACAACAGAGCCACCAACATCTTTCACTATCACCAGTCGCAAGGCTTCACCAGTCTACAGACCCTCAAATGCACCCCACTGCCACTACCATTCCATACATCCACCTGCTGCTTTGTTGGTTTGCTTAATTTGATTTTTTATTTGTTTTAAATTATTGTCATGAACTCCATTAACTAAGTATTTAGGGATGAATTCGAAGCTATGTGACTTGTTTTTGATAATTTATTCAAGTTAATCTTTCTTTTCAGTAATGTTTTATTGCTTGTCTTTTCACTAGTATAAAAATGGGCTTATGTGACAGTTAAAAACTACCACCAAAATATTTATGTAACAGTTTTGAAAAATAATTGTATTGTCATTAAAGCTTCTGTTATGAAAGGGTCTATAAAAAACTGTTACGGAATTATGACTATAAGTATCGGTTTTTTTATAAACCTGTCGTTTTTGACAACATACAATAACATTTTCTAAATAAAACTGTCATTGGTAACTTAATTTCTTTTACTAAGGTGACATTTTCTCCATAACCCTGTCATTGTTACTACTTACCGTAAGAAAACTGTCATTAAAAACTTAACTTCATAGACTAAGATGACAGTTTCTTCATAAACCTCTTATTATTGACAAGTTACTGTAACATATTTTAAAGAAAACTGTCATCAGTAACTCAATTTCTTATACTAAAGTACCAATTTCTTTATAAACCTGTCATTGTTGGCAAATATCAGTTACATTTTCTAAATAAAACTGTCATAGAACAGTCAACTTTGTAGAAAACTGTTATCATTAATCCTATTATGTGACGTATTATTTTTTCAAATGATATCATATAGGCTAATTTGTAGCCAGCTAGTTCATGTTACAGTTGGCGGTGACATGCTCAGTCAGATATTAATATCGAGATAATTATGGAAAGATATTTTAGCGTTTATTAAAATTGTCATTAGATTACTCAATAAATTGTTTAACAGATAGTACGGAACTAGTAAGTTCAAACAAAATAAGTGACTTCATATGAAAGTAATCTTAATACTAACTAAAAGAAATTAAAAGTGAAGTTGGAAACCACATCCATTTTTCAAAGTGTTGATCGAAATCTACTCCTGCCAATTCATGTCCCCGAAATCTACTCCTGCCAATTCATGTCACCAATGACGTTAACACGTGGTTTACCCATTCTCTTCGTACTTCCATGATCCCTCCTTTATTGTACTCGGACTTCCTCTGCAAAAAGAATACAAAATAAGTACCATTAATTAATTTCATTCACTCACTCCCAAAAAACAACACCCATCAAACAAAGCACTCATAAGAACCACACATTCACCAACAACAAACCACCAGCACTACTCACTCACCACAAGAAACTAATAGGTATCGAAGTCCAGTAGGGGGCAATATTCACAATAAATCAACCACAACAATATTGCATTTGAGGTATAACAAACATATCAAGTTCTTGCAAAAGGCAATTTCATTTTTTCATTTGCAAAAAACCCATTTCATGTAAAACCTTCAACAAACACATGAAAGTTCTAAAATCAACAACTAATTAAGAAGATGAAAATCAGAAGGAAAACAAGAAAAATCCAAAAGTGTACTTACCATTACTGTACTATGCAGTTTTAACTGCCCTTCTATGATTTCTTTCATAAATCGCATTGCATAAAATCCAGATTCCCAATTGTTTTTATGTTGTGGGATATGCTAATATTCAGGCAATATGCAATATATGGGTTAATAATGTTTAATTTTGCAATTTATCATCACAATTAAGTTAGTGCGCTAACTTGTGGAAAACAAAACACAGTAGAACCATTCGAATGTATTTTTTTAAGGCATCCTTCCACAACCCTGAATGAAAATAAGTTTAAGTAAATATGAAGATACTTAAATACAATACAAAATTAGTATGAAAAGAGGAATCTAATTGAACTTTGCATGATTTTGTCAATTTCTTTATCTTGATGTCCCCCTTGTGAATCCATCCACCATACCTTTTGAATACTCAAGTTCAAAACCATTAAGACCCAATGATGGGTGTAATGTACAAAACAACCAAAGTTAGTAACGTCTTCCAGTAACCAAAAAAATACCTAGGGCATGATAATCCATTTTCCTACATCAACCACAGAACTTGTCCAAAATAAAGGAAATATTTGTTGAATGCATATAAAAAATATGGGTCATGTGCTAAAACACCACCAAATGAGACAACTCAGACATCCTCTTCTTCAATAGATGAAAAGAGAGGACATTCTAAAACCAAATGCAAGTGTGCTTAATCTTACTATTGAAACATATAACTAACGCCAATACTTACTTCTTCATATAGGGTACGAAAACAAGTTCTACGGTTGCCGAGAGAACTTTTTGATACAAATACCTCAAAATCGAGCCATGTGAAGCTATAAGACTTTATGATAGATACATTGTTGATTATACTACTACATATGAGGATAACGTCTACCATTACCTGATGTAAATAACAACATCAGTAACAGATGCCTGAATTTTTCATTTACAGATACTCTCGATATCGCTCTCTGTAACACATACAGAGTCATTGGTTGCCGTCTTGAAAACATTAGCCTCTATTGTAGCAAAAACTCCCCCCCCCTATTTTTTTAAATGGCAAGTTGCATCATGCAAAAATTTCTCAAGGAAATCCAAAGGAGATGTTGTATCTTCACCCTACAAAATAAGATTCATGACTAGAAATACAAAAGTAATAATAATAAAATAGGTCAAAGAACACAATGCAACAATAGCCACATACTTTTTCCTCTACGACTACAAGTTCTTTGGGCCACGCCAAGTATGTCCCTAGAGCATCTCTGACGGTTACTATCTCATCTTCAACTGGTATTGGGACTAATGCTTCAAGATATTTAGCATACTGGACCTGAACACGAAAATTATCTTCACCCAGCACAACATTATGTACCTTTTCTTTGCTGGTGCTGTCAAAGACATTTCCAGCTGCAACCTCATCAGAGTCAATGAATAACTTGCATGGTTTTCCCTATATGTATTGACCAATTAGCTTGTAATAATGAAAAAAAAAACATAGAATACTACAACTCAACCATGGGATATGTCAAAGACTACCTTCCCAATTCCAGATCTTTGAGCAAAGGTATCTGTAGGAGATTCGGAAACCTGATTATGAGATTGCATCAATAGACCCATTAATCAACTATTATGGTAAACCAATGAAAACAACCAATGATTCAAGCTATATATTTGGTAGTGGACAATTAGTTACCTTCTTCTGCTTAGACTTGAGATAAATATCAATCCCGGATCTCTTCCTCTTAGGAACAATTTGTTTTAGTAACGAATTAGTTGTTGTCTGAAAACAGGAAATCTAATATTTAAAAATGAAAAAATAAATCACTGATGAGATCAATGAAATAGTTTGGTCAAACTGTTAAATAATTAAAAAACAATTCAGATGTATGTACACCATTTCATGCAGGGGAAAAAAACAAATGTTTTAAGGCACGCTTTCTCAACTTCAGAACTCCTTGTAGTGGCAGTAACGGATTTCTGGAAAAAAAAATTAGTTGGCTCTCAACAAGATTAAAATTTAGAGTAACAAAAGAAAAAAATTAAAAAATGGCCACAAAATAATAAAAAAAAAATGTGGTAAAATTTACCTTTTTAATTATGGGACTTCTTGGCGATTTATACATTGTTGGCTGAGCTA
Organism: Papaver californicum; assembly: GCA_023531435.1. Classification (NCBI taxonomy): domain Eukaryota; kingdom Viridiplantae; phylum Streptophyta; class Magnoliopsida; order Ranunculales; family Papaveraceae; genus Papaver; species Papaver californicum. Next base: position 4,099,300 of record JAJJMC010007139.1, on the reverse strand, counting down.
GATGGGGTGAGATGCCTTCTCAATTTCAGAACTCCTTGTAGTAGCAGTAACAGATTTCTGGAAAAGAAATTTAGATGGCTCACAACAAGATTTAAAATTAGAATAACAAAAGAAAGAAATAAAAAAATCGCCACAATATAGTAATAAAAAACGTGGTAACATCTACCTTTCGAATTTTGGGACTTCTTGACGATTCAGACATAATTGGCTGAGCTAGATGGGGGCGAGATGCGGCAGATGACTAAAATTTAAAAAGAATATCAATACTAAATATGAGAGTCAATATAATATCTAATGTACCATTATTCAAGAAATATCAATATTGCCTTCTACAAGCAACATGCAGGTTTTGAAAATTAAATTTGTATATCACTTGATGACTTTGTCGAGATTCTAGAACCTTCTTTTCTAATACAACATTTGCTAGTTTCAACATTTATTTTCCTCTAGGACTTCCTCATACCGTGCCTTGGTTACGCTGAAGCGACTTCTCCGTTTACCGAAGAATGCAGTTGGGGTGATGTAGTTTCTAGCTTCCCTGACTCTTCCTGGATGCTCAGGACCAAAAAGCTTTGTTATCGCATCAATATCGCTATCTTCATCAATTGTCCTATCTTTACGTCTCTTTCAAACTCATCCTGCACAAACAGAAAATATTTGAAAAATTAGGAAAAAAGTAAATTAAGAGAAACCATATCTTTATGTCTCTTTTCAATCTCATCCTACATATGTAAGAAAGCTTACAATTTCGTCTCTTTTTTGTTTACACGCCTCATCTTCGTATTCTCCATCAACCTTTTGGGCTTCCTTCCACAATAAACCTCGATCAATTTCATCTGGTGTGTAGTCACCCCTCTCTATCTGCTCATTTGAAATTTAATGGATGAACAACCATAAAGATAAAGATATAGCTAGTTACATATTACAAGATAACGACAATAATAAAAACAATTACGTACTAATATCTCCTTTAGCCCGTCGTAACCATTACGGCCAGAATGGTGGTTGTAAATATTTTTTGATATCTTCTCTGATTGTTTTTCATGTATATCCTTTAAAACACAAACAAACTTGCTTTAAGGGATATAAGTGGAAAATTTTTAACAAGGAAACAACTAAAAGAAAGTATATATATGCACACCTCAAACTCTTCACTCAATCTGGACTTCATAAATCTATCCTACTGTTGTTGCTTAATTTGTGGATATTCTGTTGGGGGCTTCTTGAGTTTCTGAGGTTGATCCTTGTATTTCCGAATTTGTTGTGTGAGTCTAGACTTAAAGTTTCTCCACCATTCTCCGCATCCACTAAGAAAAGTTTTTTTCAAATCTGATTCGACTTCAAATCGACTCTTAATACAAGCAGTTTAAACACGTTGATACAAGAAACATATTAGTATATTACATGTAATACATATAAAATCTGATATCATTCATAAAAATACATGTGTATAAAATTTGATATTCATTCATACAAATACTTGTATTAATTGCCACAGTCGATCCTTCTTTGAAAGAGGTACATATTTCCAGGAGATGGTATTTATTGGGATCTGCGCCCTTGCAATAACTCTCATGTAGCTTTTCAAAGTAGCTTGTCCCCTTAATTTTGGTAGACCGTCTTTATTCAAAAGTATTTGTTTCTTCTTCAGTATGTTCTCACTAGCGAGAAGCGGTAACCTCGTAATATTTTGAGGTTTATTTTTAGCTACAATTAACAAATCATTATTATCAAGAATAAGTAAACTAACACAAACAAAAACAGATATAAGAAATCTGGTTCCTAGATGCTACTTAACGTTCTGAAATAACAATTTAATTATCTTACGTTGTTTGTCAATACAGTTTGCACTGTTCTCTGGTTGAGGCTCTGAATCAGGCTCTGAACCAGATGCTGAATCATCCATTACTAGAAAACCACATAATAAATGTTAGCATGTACAAGTAAATATTAATTTTCAGGTAACATTAATGAACCTTCTCCAACACTACACATTATTGTAATTATTAACTTCCCAAATATAACACCCCACAAACATATTTACCAACACGACTGTAATAACTGGAAGAATTGATGAACAATGAACATCATAGGTTAAGATTATTTCTTAAATCAAAATTGGGAAACAACAACTAGTGATTTTGTCACTCTAAACAACAAATTCCCTAAATCTTAACCAAGATATACATTATTCATAATCTCAATCAAAAATGTTATAACCCTAGACAAAAATGGTTATGTATTTTCATTGATTTCACAGAAAACAGATGGAAAAAAAAATGGTACCTCCTAGTGTTGGCGCAATAGACACCAGGTCTTTGTTGAAGAGAGGAGAAAGAAATGGTGATTTTCGTTTTAAGAAAAAATACAAGGGAGCAGCTAGGGGAGACAACTTTAGATAGAGTTTGAGAGTCTTGAGAGATAAATATGTTTGAGAAGGTTGTTAGGTCGTGTTTGAGTGGGAGAGCGGTTGTTAGGTCGTGTGTTACCAAAAAACCCTACATATTATTACGGGAATGTTTTTAACATGGAAATCCTTATAACTTTGACCTTACCATACAAGTTATATATCAGCTGAGAATTGGCCTTATAGTAATTTACTGGATAATTAGTATAAAATATCAGATAGAAATGCAGATGATATCAATCCAAAATTTTCCTGAAAGAAAATGAAGATTTCAAGGGAAAGAAAATCTAAGTGTCGATAGATCCTAATACTAATTTATTAATGAATTTTGGATACCATTCAAACAACCCAAGTTAGTATAACCAACTAACTCTATAGGAACTAAGGAAAGCATTCATACTCCCAGTTTTCGAATATTATTAGAAGCTCCTCCATTGTTTGATTGAGGCTTATTACCCAACTTCTCCATGTACCTGAAAAGTAAGAAAATAAAAATGATTTTGCCTCGCACAATTTCCTTCACACAAACAAATCAAAGAGCAAAAGGAAAAAACATACTTAGACAAACCTGACTGAAGAGACTCATTCTTGTTATGAAATCTGGTTCACCATAGACAGTACTTCGCACTAACCCTCTTGTGGGAAGGCAGCAGACAAATTCACACATCTTTGTATGTATACTCCATCAATATTTCACCATAATAAACCTAAAATAGCCATGTGCATAAATGTTAAAACTACAGAAAAACAGGTTTCAACAAAACAGTCATTCACAGTCATAGCATCATAATAAGATTTCACTAAGTTAATCTAACAAAAGGAAACCTTCTATGATCAGAAGGACAATTAAGTAATTAAAAAGAATACTATGATCCACACAGTCACTCAATTTTATGAAATCATACTTGATTAAAACACCGATAATAAAATGAAATAAAAAAAACTTAATTCCTGAGCTAATTTTCAAAAAAGTAGAAATAGAGAAGTAGAAGAAAGACTTACCGCTATCACCAATGAGAAGAAGTTTAATCAGGAAAGCGTTAACATCTCCAGTTCTTCCAGGTGTTGATGCCATTTTTTCTAATTTGTTATTTTTAAACGATTTATACAACCCTAGATTTGATTGAGGCTTGAAAAAAAAAGATTCAGAGATTTAGAGCATATAAAACCCATATCTAATATACCTAAGAGTAAATGAAAATCTTCTTTTTCTTTTCCCTAACCTAACAACAGAGTTGTTTTGTTGATTGTTGAGCTTCTTAGCTCTGTAGAATCCTACGTTTTCCGACAAACATTATACAGGACGTGTCTTAATTTTTTCCTTTCTCTAACACATGTCGCGTCTTTGCTCAGGGTGCATTTATGCTCTTTCACACTTAGTAATTACTAGTTCCTACTAAAAATACAGGCTTAAAAAATACGGGCTTAGTTAATGTTTATTCCACCCTAGACATGGTTTTATGTCGATCATGAAATTGCTTCTATATTACAGTTGGTTCTATATTACAAAGAGAGGGTTCTTAGAGGGTCAACAGTTGGACTACTAGACCATCCGACTAAAGAGTAAAAATTATACTCTTTACTCCGCCTGAAACACAACAATGCGAGAGTAAAATTTGATCGGGCGGTTGTCTAAGCTAGTGCCTAGCGTTGGGCGCACGACTAGGTATACGTTTAGTTTTTCGGGCGTACGCGTATGGAAATGATTGGGTGGGGCGTACTCTTGATGAACGCTCGATTGGAGGCGTTACCCAAAAGAACGTCTGATGATAAACGTACGCTTAGCTGTACGCCCCAGCGACAGACGTGTGTTTAGTCGAACGCATGATGGAGTGTTATCCTAGCAACACGCCCGATAAGTTTTCTACTCGTGCAGCTGGTTCATGTTTCAAAGAAGACGGGTGCACGTTTAAGGTTACGCTTGGATCATCAGGTGCTTTCCTGCCATACACACGTCTCACCAGGCGGATCCCTAGTTGAACGCCCCATCAGCCTTTTAAAGGAAATGAACACCATCATATGTAATTGTTCTCAATACTATTCCATTGAATTTGAAATTCGACATTGGGGGGAAATGAAGCAACTATATATGAACCAAGCGGAGCCCTAGTTAAACGCCCCATCAGCCTTTTTCAATACCATTCCATTGAATTTGAAAGTCGACATTGGGGGGAAATGGGATTGACCAACTATATGTGATGAAATGGGATTGACCAACTATATATGAAGCAAACTTATGTTATCCAAACGCCCACAACATGCGTTAATCTAGCCAAACGCCTACAACAGGCGTTGTCTTAGCCAGACGCCCAACACAGGCGTTAATCCAGCCGAACGCTTGATAACAGGCGTGCTTCTGTTTTTATTGCATTAAACAGTAAAAATATGACGTTTTATTAAAAGGCCAACTAAAAAAACACTCAAACTATTGATATACTTATTAGAGTTAACTAACTCAATATAGCTTACAGAGTAGCACTTGTTATAAACCAGGGACATTGACATATATAGGCAGATAAATTTAAATAAACCAGTTAATGAGAATAAAATGATTGCATGCAAATTAAATCGTGACTGCTAGGGAAAATCATTAGCAGTTTAACGAATTAATCAGTCTAAATATGAGAGGCCTACCATTGAAGTGTCATCATCCGTTGAACTTTCATCATCCGTTGAATTCTCATTGTCCACTGGATTATCTTCTTCTCTTGGGTTGGCATTTTTCTTAGTTTTTTTTATTTTTCTCTTTCGTGAAGTCTTCAATCCATACATCGTCATCATTGTTACGCAAGAAAGCAGACTGAGAATCATAATTGATGTCAAACTAATCCGCAGCTGGAACTGTATTTTCGAAAGTATGACTACCCTCAAAGACCAGTGACTCATCAACAAACTCTTCCATATTTACGTCTTTGTCACATGTTGATATGACGATAGACTACTTAGGGTAAAGTTGGTCTTGTACATAGAACACTTGTTTGGCATGGGAAGCCATAATAAAGGGGTCATTTTTATGAGCTAACCTCCGAAAATCAACTTCTGTGAAATCCAAGTCGTCTTTCCTTATTCCATGCTGATTATGTACCTAGGTACTTGAACATAGGTATACTTATAATCTGATAGTCGAGAAGCCATATCTTTTGGATCACACCCTAGTAACAGATGTTATCTTCGTCAACAAGGCTTACTCCGCTATTTTTTGGTTAACTCTTTTATCATCTCGATCCCTAGTGTGATAACGATAGCCACTGACTCCATATCCTTCAACTTTTAATACGTGGTGACTTGGGCCACATGCTATCCATTCTAATTCTGTAAAAATATCATGATTTGGATTTTGTAGTTCTTCTTCGACCTGCAAATCAGATTAATATGTACAAAATAATCAAAAATCATATGTGATTGTTTGAGAAATTGATGAGTAAACTATAGTGTGGACTAAGAGATACCATCGATCAGCCCATCAAAAACTAAGTACAGCAGTTCCGGGTAAGTTCAAACACATTAAGAGTCTAACTGAATTGCATTAAGTACTAGTTGAGCACCAAAACCTCTCGCCGCAGTACCTTTACCATAAACCAATAGCTCTGACAACAAGAAATAGCACAGGGCGGCTGCATCTTCCTTTACCAAAACCTCTTGCCACATATTAGAAGAAGTGGAGTAGCCATTGATCTCAATTAGGACAGCACATGGGTATCACCAATCATACTACTGAACCCAATACTACTATTGTTTCCACAAACCAGTACAAACAAGCATGGTCACATCCTCCACAATCACTAATCCAAGTGTTACAGAGCAAATACCTATGCTGGTTTTTATCCTCATTATTAGTTATCCTCTGGTTAGATTATCCAATCGTTTTTAGGTTAGCAATTAAGCACACACATGATAAATAGCAAATGAATATCCATCCTATGCAATCAAATGCTTCAATGGTAAACAAAGAGTGTGGTACCTAGATTGTTGATCTGTAGTCACTAGTCACATACTTATCAAAACAAGAATATATTTTTTACTGACAAATTATTCAAGGTTACCTCTTCTCAACACTTGAAAATAGATCGAACACAACATTATTACCAACAACATCTCTCCATTAGTAAACAATGGTTCCAACCCTTGTCTCCACTTATACGGATAAAAAAGGTGTAAGCTTAAGATTGAGACATGGACAATTGATGCAAACTAATGGGTCTAACATGAGTCAGAAACCGGACCCGATTCAACCGGGACCGGTTCGGTTTCGGGTAACCGGGTACCCATTGACAACCTTACTTATCACAGCGTATATATGCTAATACTGTATAGGTTCTAAAGCGTATAAGGTTAGTTTGACACCATGAAAAAAATTATACAAAATTAAAGAAGATAAAGCACTTTACATACTTTTGTCTCTAGCCAATCCCTAAATGTTCGGTTATGCTCTTTCAACAGCCATTCTTCTGATTTTTCCGGAGACTCTTCCCTCAAATGCGCCATGTGTAGCCTGAAATATGAATCAGAAAATATCTATTTGGTAACCCATATATTTGAAATACAGTATAACAAATCGAATCGTATAGTTCTTACGCAATGTAAGGCTGCACATCTATTCTGTTATTCACTACAGTTTGGTGTGCCTGGTTCAGCAATGTGTCACTGACTTGAACTTGCTTAAGCGTTGATAATGGCTTCCCTTCAGAAATAAGTCTTGTACTCTCCACGTTTTTATTTTTTTCAGCCATCCTATCTGTAGGAACACTGATGGTTACCATCTTTAAGTAGTGAGAGCAAAACTCCACTGCCTCTTCAACAATATAGCCCTCAGCGATGCAGCCTTCTACGTGATTTCGGTTTCGAATATATCCTTTCAGAACCTTCATAAATCTTTCAAAAGGATACATCCATCGGAAGCAAACTGGTCCACATAATCTAACCTCTCGAATTAAATGCACGGTTAAATGAACCATGATATCAAAAAAAGACGGAAGAAAATATTTTTCTAATAAGCATAAGGTAACCACCAAGTCATTTTGTACTTCTGTCAGGTGATTGACATCAACCTCTTTGGTGCAGATTTCCTTGAAAAAAAAGCATAATCTGATTATATCATATCGCACATGCTTAGGAAAAATAGATCGTATAGCTAAAGGAAGAAATTCTTGTATAAGTGCGTGATAATCATGCGACTTTAGACCATAGAACTTCAAACCCGACATCGATACCCGGTTTTTCAGATTTGAATAGTAACCTTCGGGAACCTTCAACTGAGACAAGGTTTTACAAAAAAAAATATTTTCTTGTGTTGTTACCTTGAAACACGCATGAGGGAGATAGGCTTTTTTTTCCATTTTCTTTAGGCGCCAATTCAGGCCTCATCCTCAAATCTTCAAGGTCTTTACGAGCATTATAACCATCTTTCGTTTTTTTGGGTATGTTCAGTAATATCCCCACAAAACTCTGACATATGTTTTTTTCTATGTGCATGACATCTAAACAATATCGAATTAGCAAGTACTTCCAGTATTCAAGTTCAAAGAATGTCGACTTCTTCTTCCAGTAGATTGGTTTAGTTTTCACTTTATTTCCCCACAAATTCTCTATCATTTCAACCTGAATGAATACCTCTCCACCAGAATAAGGTTTTGGATCAGGTTCTAACTCTTGGTGACCATTAAAAGCCTCTTTCTCCTTTCTAAACTTGTGTTTTCTCAGAAGAAACTTTCTGTGACTGGTATAAACATTGTTCTGGGAGTATTTAAGCCTAATAGAAGAAGTACGATCAGCACAAACTGGAAAAGCATTATATCTTCCTTTAGGGAAACCACTAAGATTACCATATGCCGGAAAGTCACTTATCGTCCATAGAAGTACGACTCTGAAATTGAATTTCTCTTTTTTGTAGGCATCGTAAGCTTCATCTCCTTCCTCTCATAGTTTCTTCAAATCTTCAGTGAGAGGGGCCAAATAGACATCAAAATTGTTTCCAGGCTGTTTAGGACCTAATATCAACATCGTTAATATAATGAATTTTCTTTTCATACACAAGCTTGGTGGAAGGTTATAAGTAACTAACAGGACAGGACAACAACTATAACTGCCACCAATTGAATTACTGTTTGGATTGAACCCATCAGTAGAAAGACCTAACCGCAAATTCCGGGGTTCTCTTACAAACTCTGGCCATTTACTGTCAACTTGTTTCCATGCAGGAGAGTCAACAGGATGACGTAGTTTACCATCTGGAACTCTTTCAAGGTTATGCCATGTTAGGTATTTTGATGTCCCTGGTGATCCAAACCACCTTCTAAATCTAGGTACAGGTGGAAAATACCACATCACTTTCGCAGGAACCCCTTTACTTGCGTCTGATGGCGCCTTCTTTTATTTCCATCTTGAAACTCCGCAGGTCGGGCGAAAATCATCATCTTTGTAATTCTTCTTGTAAAGAACACAATCACTGGGACAGGCATATATTTTTTCATATTCCATTCCTAATGCCATAAGAGTTTTCTTAGCCTCGTACAGAGACGCAGGAAATTCATTATCTGGTGGGAGCATACTTTCTAACTCTTTCAATAATTCTGAGAAACTCTTATCAGACCATCCGCCTTTTGCTTTCATGTTAAAGAGCTTAAGAAATGATGACATCTTTGTATGGATTCACAGTTAGGATAAAGTGGTTTTTCCGCATCTTGTTTTAACTTTTGAAAATTATCTGGATCTCCTATAAACTCTTCGTGTATAGCCTGAACCAATGCAATTACTGCTGCAGCATCATCCGGTAACTCATCATCTTCATAATCTCCAAACGCATACTGAACATCAGCATTATATGAAGTCTGTGATTTGGTATTATCAGCACCGGGTGTTTCTTCCCCATGTGAATCCCATATCTTGTATTTCTGATTGATGCCCTTGGCGTACAGATGGATTCTTACTTCATTCATCGATGTTGCTTTACCGTTCATACACAACCTACACGGACATAATATGGAAATAGGACTTCCAGCTTCGACAACATGATCTGTGGCATATTTCAAAAAGGCCTCAACCCCCTTGGTGTATTCTGGTGATAACCTATCTTTACTCATCCAGGATTTATCCATTCTGAACCTATATATACATCAAAGAAAATAGTTATGTTTGACAAAAAAGACCAACAAAAAGTGAAAACATACAATAACAAAGAGATTTACATACGCAAATTCAAAAAATGAAAGGAACAATTGTTGCACAATCTCAAACAATTAGTATTTCTAATAAAATTTAAAAATCATGAAAAATTGAATAAGCAATAAACAAAAAGTAGCAAAACATGTTATTCGCAGCATCAACTCCTTGAATATAAGCAAGAGAGAAGTAAGAACCAGGAGCTTATTCAGAAATTGCTGCTTGTATCTTTCCTATTGATTCAGCAATAGAAAGAAACTCAAGAATACGAGCACAAGTAGAAGCTAACAACTGTGTATCCTTCCAATTAATCAAGTCTAACCCGGACTCGTTTCTTATCTCTATATATTTGGGGTTAGAGTATTGCTTGGAAACTTTATTCAACTTCTCGCTGCTTTCATCACTTGATTTTATATTTGATTTAGCAGAAACCCTTGTTTAACCACTCTGTCTCTGCAAATTCTTCAATGGAAGATCAGAAGAAGATAATGTTAATATTTAATTAAGTTGAAAACACAAAGCAGTGGCAATGGAAGTTTCTCAACATCAAAAAAACTCCAGAAAAGACGACAATGAATTTCTGTTTTGTAGAATCAACTAATTAAACAGACCCACTAATTTCTTGATAACAAACCTACATAGAAAAAGTAAGATAACCCCAAATCGTAAACTAGGGATTTCACTAAAAAAAATATAAAACTTATAACAAACCTAAAGCTTCTGGTACCCACCCCTTAACCAGTTACTTGTACTGATGCCATTACAAAAATCAGAATTTCTTTTCATATGCTTAACTCAAAATTACTACCTTTTATTATAGATTTTAGAAAGAATATATTAGGTTAACATTGAAAAATTTGGAATCAAAAAAATTAGGGAAAGAAAACATGAAGATAAAAACAAGAAAATTAAGGATTTTAATACGTACGAAAAAAGGGGATGATAACCTTAGTATAACCCTTGTTGATTAGTTCATCTAATTTGGTGAGAAGTTTGACAATCTTATCATCCCCTTTTAGGTTCTAAATTAACCGTGAATCTTATTTCGAGAACATTAGAGCTGGTGATGTAGATGAAGAAGAAAAAATTTAGGAAATATAAAGTTCGAGATTGAGAAGGTAACGACAATTATATAAGGATTGAAGCAAAAGATAAAACCATAAATTGAAGTAAGATCCCAGATTTTGGTAAGAGAAAAAACCAAGAGAAGAGAGAGATGGGATTTGCCTCATTTTTTTGGATGAGAAATCTTCTTTAGGATAAATGAGATGAGAAGCGAAGGTGTCGAAAGACCCACTAACAGACATCCCATAGTACAGCCCACTCTTTGTATGTTTGAGAATTTTTTATGATAAATTATATGAATAGCAACTGTTTTGGATCAAAACTGTCACTATAAATGAAAGTGGTAGTAATTAAAAGAACAGTCATCTATAACTATATACTTTTATAACAGTTCTTATATGAAACAGTTGGAATAGCTTAAGAATAGTAACAGTTTATAACTGTTATTATACATCAATGTACACTAACATTTTTCTACAAAAAGTCTCATGGTATAGTTATTAAGTAACATTTATTAACTGTCACGATTATTAGTGTGAGTTTTGGTAAGAAACTGTCGTTTATATCTCGTAGCTTATTCTTTTGTGACAGTTAATTCGTGAATTGTCACCTAAGCCCAAATTTGTACTAGTGTTTAGCTTGATGATAACCATGAATTTTTTTCGAGTTTTTCAAGTGTACAATTAAATACTCCCTCTTTTCCTGAAACGGAGGTAGTAGTTTGTTTGCGATATTAAATCTAGATTATTAAGTCTTAATCCGTAATTATTAAGATAATTTAATCACAAGTAGCAAAACATCAATATTGCAATGAGATTTTATGGATTTTGATGTAGATGATTAACCTAAGTTAACGTGTCGAGCTTATGAGCATGTGATTAGGATCAACTCGACTTACGAAACATACCGGTTGATTAAGTTACACTAGAGAGCTTATTCAAAGTGGATTAATTGGCTAGAAACAAGTAGAGCTTATTCTACAGTTGAACACATAACTTGTCTAGGGTTGTTAGTAAACGTATTTTGAAGAAGATTGTGCTTGTGTGTTTGGTTAGATTCATGTTCACTAGTGGAGAAATATTCTTTCATAAATCTTATCTCTCTCATTCGCATTAATAGTATTTTACTTCTTGTCGTAGATTTTGCATTATTATTATTTTCAGAAACTTGATTGATAACTTTAGCTCAACTCTCCCTTATGAACGAACCTGCTTATCCTTGTATATTAGTTAGCGTAAAGAAAAGAAAGGAATTTATTTTTTGCGAGTTCAACACCTCGATCAAATTGGCGCCACTGCCAGGGAGTCGGTAGTTCTAGTGGTTATTTAATTTTTTGACTTTTCATTTAGTTTTCATTCTTAGATTTTACTAATTTATCTTTTTGTAGATGGTGGGTTTTTGACAAGGGAGAAAATCGTAATATTTCTTTTGCTCAGATGCAGAAGCATGAAATAAATATGTAAAAAATTTCTGACCTGGCATCAGAGCTATAAATACATACTGCTATCTTACATTTCGCAAGAGAATTGAGAATGCATATTCAGCTCATAGCTGCAATAGCTATGTAGCTCTTTATATATGTATGCACTTTCAAAATTTCAGGGCTTTACCTAGCTAAACCCTCATTATTTCATGTGCATCCATATAAACTATCTGTATTAATCAGAATACATTGATTATACAAAATTGCGAACATTTAGAATAGAGACTACGCCATATTTGAATAAAAATGCTAATTAGATGCATACCATCTAATTGCAGAGTTGCGTCAAGCATTATCTCATGTTGCAAACTTCCACAGCTGAATCTCTTGAAATTGTTCTGTATGCACTGCATAAAAAGTTAAGCATAAATGATGACATTAAATCTAATACAATTGAGAAACCCTAAACAGGCCATAAATATGGCCACGATATTAAACGGATGCCAAAGCCAGAGGTGCACAGGCAATAACCATGGCACTAGCAAGTGCCAGCCTTAGCGAACCCTATCCACACTTCTAACACCAATGAGAAACACACACATGTGCCAAAAGGCTAGAAAAAAGTCAACAAAGCTAACAAAGCATGCGCTAAAAAGGCCCTAGCAGTGCTAGTGCTAGCAGCGGCGCCAACCTAAGTGCTAGTAAGCTAGTGCTAGCTCTAGCACAAGCATCAGCCTTGACGCCTTGTTAAGCCTTCACTTTTTTCCCCTATTTTCTCTCTTTCCTCTCATGCTTCATGCTTGTACTATCATATATGCTACAATCATGACATCGGTAGGTACTAGGTAACACCACGGTCAAGCTTGTAGCACTCATATATATCATGGTAGCTAGCACAAACATTCTGTTATAACACAACTCAGAGTCCATGACTCCACTAACTCTCACGAGAAATCAAAACATGTTACATGGGGGGATTCTTCATAGGGTTTTTGTCTGGTGGTTACATTAACATGCGACGTGGAAACACCCCATGATAAGGAAGTTACAAAGTAGTGGTAAGATTGGAGCAGTTAATGGAGTAATTTCTTCCCGAATATTCCAAGGCGGTTATACCATTATTCCCACGACTTCGACTACTCCATCTCTTCACTACCTCCACTATTTTACAAGGAAATGTGTGTATTCTCAACTATTATAAATAGGCTACTTAGCCCATTTCAGAAACAAAACAAGTTTATCATTCTCTCAAGCTCTGTTATTTTCTCAATAGTTCAACATCTCTACATATAATTCAAAACACAAATTCATTCAGCTTTCTTTGTTTCCATCCCCTAAAAATCAATCAATTTTCTTTCCTTGTGTCTGAAGCAGGGCGGAACGACTACTATTGTGGTTTAGGATTGCCATGTACGATTTTGATTTCCGAATCTAAAGAAAGTACTTCTACAGTACATTGTTTTTCCTAGAATCAATTTTTAGGTACTAACACTATTAAAATCTTATTTCAGGTACAATCATTCTTTTGCGTGTGCACAATTGGTTAGTAGTATTCATCACTTGTCTAGAACATGAGGTAATTAATTTATATAAGCTAGTTGTGTGCATAATTATTTGTTCATGATGTTTCCTTTTGGGTATAACACATATGGTTCACAAGACCAAACATATTATGGTACTCGGGTTAATTCTAAATCTCATTCATATGACTTCCAACAATATATAGGAATGATGATTGAAACCAATCTTTTGGCTATAATCAATGTCCTACAAGACCTTGTGATATTTCTCATGCATACCAACATCTTTATGGAGGGTATGTAATTGAACAATCACAACGATTGAGGGATAGTTATACTTCTCATATATATATATATATATATATATATATATATATATATATATATATTATTGAATTCACACCTATGATCTCGTAAGAAGTGGAAGAAGTAGATAAATAGAGAACGTGGTTGAATTCGTGCTCGTGATTGTAGGGAAGAATCTAGAAACCTTAACACCCACCAACCCTTCATCTAGTAATGTTCACATGACTTGGTTTTCTTATCGTAGTTGTACAGTTACAACACACATGCTGGAAACCACCATACCAATACCTTAATGAGTATCCCATATGTGACATATTTGATGTCTCGTAGTTAATTGTAAAATGTACGTGCTGCTAGTATTATTGGTTAAGTCATAGTCATGACTTGCTGAGGCCAGACGTTTAGCTATGTATAGACTGACTAGTGTCGAATCTGATGATACTAGTAGAATAAGACACATGTGTTGATGATCATTGAGATCGCAACGATAGACTATGAACGATAGGCTCTTAGTAATAGTGTGAGTGATGATCTCAAAGTGATAACATGTAAGTAGTGAGTTATGAGTGATATGCTTTAAGCAATAAGGTGTGAGCGGTGAGCTCTAATGATACCAGTAGCGGACATATGAGTAAGATGAGTACTCAGTGATAATGTGAGTTACAAATGTTGGTATTTTAAGTGATTTTAGATGGGAGACTCACTCGTTGAATATCTGTGAATCAGGGCATCGTGGAGGTAGTTCAGGATCAAAGTACGCACATAAGTGAGATGACGAATTTGGTATTGCGCCAAGAGAGAGAGGTACTAGCCAATACTAGTGATAGTCGAGTAAGGCCAGTATGGATATGAGAATAGTTGGCGCTAGCACTAGGATGGCGTCGAGAAGTAATGGGGTTGTCGCTGGCAAATGCCAGTGCCGTGGTCATAATGAGGTTGGCGTTGGCAATAGACAACGTGGTGGTATAATGGCATTGGGAATAACCAGTATTATAAGGTGATGAGGCTAGCGTTGGCAATAGCCAGTGTCATGATATGGTGAAGTCAGCGTTGGAAGATGCCAGCGCCATGAGATGTTGTTACATGCGTCAAGGGAGGTAAGTGTTGGCGCTATGGTGTTTTTTCCTTGGAAAGTGTTATGGGTACTTGTGCTTGACTGTGGCATGGTATCAATCGGTCATTCTTTACCTTTTCTATTTGTAAAAGTTGTGCTTGTATATTCTCTATTAATAGATGATCACGTAGACATTAAATTCTAATTTATGGAAATATTATGATAAATCCATGTTACCCAGCTGAGAATAGACATAGATATAGCTCTTTTTACGAAGCACAAACAGGAGAATTTATCCTGGAAGCGGAATAAATTCAGTAATTTGTTCGGGGAATAGATACACATATAACCAAGTCATTTGTAGCAGATTTTCTACCTAAGGGTTTATCTAATATTTTATCGGTGGAATCATTGCGAATCCATATGGCCCAACTGAGAGAAAATATGAATATGCTCAGTAATTCTCATTCCAGTGAATGAGTATAAAGTTGACCAATAGAATTCATGTATTGAAAGTCTTGAATATGTGTACAATAGTAAATCTATGTTTCTCAATGGGAGTCCACATATTGATGTATATATAGAGAGAACGAGTTCAAGGAATTCGGCTGTGGAATTATTGTAACTCAAAACAAGTTCGATGTTGTTCTATACTAGTGGATGTCCATCTAGGAGCCTTGATATTTGTTCGAGAACAAGAGTATGTTCTGAATGTATATTTTGAATTATCAGAGGATCGGGGAAGAATTACATCAAGCACCAGTGACTCTTCTAAAATTCCATTATTTGAAGGAAATTTAATACAAAAAGTAAGTAGTACTGAGTCATGCAATAAATATGTTATATATACATAAAATATTAAAAGTTTAGCGGGATGAAGCTATAATATTATGTAAATATATATATATATATATATATATATATATATATATATAT
>JAJJMC010007139.1:4031933-4083331 GCA_023531435.1 Papaver californicum | reverse complement strand
ATATATATATATATATATATATATATATATGTATATGTATATATATAGGAAGAGGCTATGGGATCAGTGTAGAGTATCTGTAGGCTGTAGCTATCACCAGAATCAATATTCTTAATTTTCTTGTGGAGTATGAAATAAAAATACCGATTCTATATTTCTGATACATGACCATAAACAAACATATAAATTTTATATTCCTGCTACACGCCAGATGCGATTTTAAGAATTTTGCTTCTGTTAAAAATCCACCATCTACAATATTGTATATACACGGAATACCGAAGTTCAGTCGGGCAAAGCTCTGATATGTATGCGGATGTATATATTTATAAGGAGACTATAAAATCAGTACAGGGTATTCATAGCCACCAATAAAACTTATATTCTGAATTCTCTTGCGGAATCAAAAAAATAAAAATACAGTTTCTACGTTTCTGATACAGGATCAGAGAAGAAATTCTGAATTTATATTTCTGATATAGGACCAGTAGTAATTTTACGGTTTTCTCCTTTGTTAAAATTCTACCATCAACAAAGTCATACTAGTTCTCGAACAAAATATGAAGTTATATAGGTTTTAAAAATAGGCGAGATTTTTCTATCCAAAATTAAGAGTCATGTTAATAGGAGGGAAAGAAACGAACTAAATTGTAATCAATGTCTGGTCAAAATCAAACGAACTGAAAACAAGGAATTATTTTCGCAATACCAACCTGCCCTCCCTTTACCGTAAATATTTTTTCATATGAACCAAAAACCTTATTTGCAATGTTGTAATTTCCATTACTTGTCCTAACGAGTTTTATGCATTAGCATCTTTCGCTTACACAACAATTTTATTGCTTTAAGATTAATTTTAGCAACCATAAGATAGAGAAAATAACTTAGTAAACCATCCTTCTATCAAAGGAATATAATAATTAATCAAACCATCAATTTCCTCCTAAGATTTTTTGACATATACTTCTTCTTTTAACAAGGTTTCAGCTATTTACCATCCAGATTTTTCTATATGCCACTTATATTGATTGTCATCCCTAATTATCCTATTTACCATCCAAATATGTTTTAAAATATCAAATACTACCTGTTCACTATTTTGTTTGCACCCAACAATAAAACCATTTCTACAACTAAATAAAAAAAATTCTAAGTTACAAATTATTTCTTTTCCACCTATCGAAAACCTTCTACTACTCCGTATCCACCCACCGACCACCATGTTTTATTCCATATCCACCTATTGACACTATATTTACTCATTTTTTCTAAATTCAGAACCTATGATCAGAGTTGTCCATGTATTGGCGACTAGAATTCTGGAACTATTGAATTTGTAGTCGTCAAAATATGAACGAATGTGGTTGCTCACAGTCGTTCATGTATTGACTATTAAAATTCAGAAATTGTTCAGGATGTTCAAAATATGGAGTTTAAAATCATGGACGACTACGACCGTTTTTGACAGTTTTATTCTTGTCGACTACAATTTTTCTTGGTCGTTTATTGAGTGACGACTAAAATTCGAAACTATTCAGGAAAGTCGGAAATTGAAGGCGTCATATTTGGACGACTACGACGTTTTTTTTTTTAGACTGTCATAGTCTAGACGACTACGATTGTTCTTCTTCTTAAGAGTTTTCAGCATTCAATGATGATCACTTACTTATATGCAAACCTTGTTCACTAAATATGTTTTTCAATATAATTTCGTTGGGTGTTCGATTCATCAAAGGCTTAGATATTTTTCCCTATATTTTTATTAGTAGAATCTTCCTAAATAATGGTTTATTTATAATTCACAGATTAATTTGTTTAATTCTCGACTAATTAATGATAAAAGATAAAATAATAATAATGAGTTCTTGATGTATTATAATTAAACAGAATTCAAACCTAGGGTTAATAGTTTTTAATGGTTTTTAATGAAAATGGAGATTAACGTAGAAGAAAAATAGAAATGGTAATAGTTATAGTTAAATTTAATTTAACTTTTGTAGGTGGTAAGTAGAAAAAAATAGAATTGAAAAGTAGGATCAATTTAGAAATTCCGAGGAAGATGGCAACTAGGAAAAGTATGGGTGTCAAATAGGTGAAGCCTTTAACAATCACCAAATAGAAAAAATAACCTATTAAGCTATACTTCTATGAAATAAAGTGATTAATCAAATTGTCAATTGCTTCCCAAGATTCTTTGACATTTACTGTTATACTTCTTTTTCCCATAAAACCTAAAAGTTCAATAAAAACAGTATTTAGTTGGAGTAGTTCTATTGTGATCCATCTCGAACAACCATGAAAAAAAACTCACAAGATTAAGATAATGATAGATTAGATAAAAAAAGGAAACAAAACATTATTCTACGATATATATAACGACTTATTTAACACAGTTGGAGATTGTTCTTGTTGAACATTATTGGCCTTTTTCTAAACCTTCTTTTTTACTAATCTTCTGGTTAGATAGTGCAACCAACCTCACCAAAATTTACAACAAAGTAAACAATTAATACTCAAAATTTTGGTGTCGATTTGGCCATTTTCTTAGTGTTATTTTCTCTCGCCATGGCTAAGATGAAGATAAGAAATATACGGTTTGTAAATTTGCTTCGGGTTTAGGTTAGTTTTTATCATAGAGGGAAAGAGGTGATTTTTTTTTCTCAAGGATATTTTGGGCATTCATATTTTATTTAAGAAGTCAATTCCTCCCCTAATATTTTAACTCCCTCCTCAATGCAATTGTTTTCCTCTTATTAACATGACTCAAATCATACCAAGTTTGTAACTAGGTGTTGCGAAAATGGCAATTGGCATTCTGACTCGCCATATTTGGCAACTTCTAATAGCAAACTAGCTAAATATGCTTTTTATGGCAATTGCACTGCCATTAAAAATTTGACAATAATTGAACTCAAATGTGGAAATGTGGATGTTAAAGACACATTCTAATGAGTTAAGATCGAAGGTATAATTTGAGAATATAATTAAATATATGTTGAGTTTGTGAAGTTGAAATGCTACAAAGTTTTAGGTTTTTTTAAAAATATAGTCCATGGTTTTATTAATCATGATCCATGATATTTATAACTTATAAAAAAAAAAATTATTAATTATAACTCAATTCATAATCCAAGGAGAATCGACTCGATATATATCTGATTTAAACCTTTAAACGTTTTAAAATAAAAATCCTAAAAAAATCTCTTTTTTCTTTCTCAAACTAAAGATAAACTCTAGTAAATTTTATTATAGGTTTATTTAAAAATCAGTCAACTAAATCATCTTTAAGTATATAGTAATAAGATATTGTATTATCCAAACAAAAGAATTTTACCCACTATTGAAGTCTATGGACCTAGCTAACTTTGAAAATTGACTTGCAAGGTTAGGATTGTCCAAGACTTATTAACTGTAGGATTTTAAGTTGTTCATCCAGTGTGGGACTAATCTCAACACGCCCCCTCACGTATAGCCTCTTTGGTCTAACACGTGGACATTAAATCGGGTGACGTGGTACGGTCAAATGACTCGTCACAAATTGTTTGCTATGATAAAATATTGAAATCCATGAATCTAACTAACTTCAAAAACCGGTTTACAAGGATAGGATTGGCCAAGACTTATTAACTGCAGGATTTTAAGTTGTCCAAAAATGGATTTTAATAATGTTCTTTCTTTTATCCTTATTCGACGCTTGTTTTTGAGTTGGCTCATAGGCGTGGGTAGCTTTTGAAGCCGGAAACCAGAAAGAATTAGTGTATTCTATGAAATGTGGGGATAATCTCAACACCCACCACTCAAATGCCTGTTTATTCTAAATTCATGTGTGAATGGTTCTTGAACAACGTAAATCAAAAGATTAAAAGCTATAAAAAAATAAATTACAAACTAACCTCACAGTCAAATTGAATTTGAATTGTCAGATTTTTATGCTTAAAAAAAATGAATTTGAATTGAGAATTTATAAAAGAAATTCCTATCAAATCTTTATAATTAGGATATGAGTTACATCTCTGATATCAAATGAGCACAAACCAAAATTGGTTTCAGGTTAATCCCGTCAAATAAGATCAAAGCTTCAAAGACTAAAGACTAATTCCAAAAGACTTTTTACTAATACTTGACATTTTGGGTCTTTATTAATACCTGACATTTTTGGTTAACTTATTCATACCTTACAGTCTGACTGTGAGATTAACAGGGGTAGTCAATTGGGATTTGTAATGACTTATAGAGAATTCTGAAATAGGATGTTATTCAATTGAGATTTCCAGAGAGTCTCCCAAACTCTCTTGTTATTGGATAGAGACTTTTTTCAAGTCTTTCAAATTCCCCCAAACTCTCTTGTTATTGGATTAAGATTTGTTGGGGTCACTCAAACACTCTTGTTATTGGAATAAGACTTCAAAATCATGGATTTGTTACTTATTGGGACTTTGAGAGACTTTTTGGATGAAAATAGGCATGAGTGAAATCTCTCCTTTATAGGTGATATTTTGAGAGACTTGAAATTTTGGGTAATCCAAAGGTCCTCATTTCTCAACCTTATCGGATGGTTATTAGCAAATATTTTCTTTCTTCTTTATTCCTCCGTCTTTCTTTGCTTTTATCGATTTATGAAATAATTTTTCTTCACACCATTTGACTGTGAGTCTCCTCTAATCATTTTCAAGAAGTATATTGGGGTGAAGCGCTGCACCCATTATCTCTCTGAGCTAGAGACAACATTTGGCTGCCTTTTTCTTCTTCTTCACTACTAAACAGCAACATATTGATAACCTGCCATTCATGTCAGGTTTTACGTACGTTAGATTCATTATTACGATCACTAAAAATCTTTGCATGCACACCACATCACTCACTCACTTCTTAGAAGTACTCTCTGTTCTGTGATCTGATTTAGGATCAAAGGAAGTAAAAACTTTGGAATCAGTGTTCATAAAACACCATTCCAATTCAAAACCATGCTTAAGCACAAATCTAATGGTGGATGATCATTTTCTTTCCCCATTGAATACAAAAACATCATTTTCTTATTGTATTCATGATTCGCGAACAACCTCAGTTGCTTGTTCTCTGACTCATAATGATGATGAGATATTTCTTCATAAGAATTCAATGGAAAAAGTTGTAAAGTTTCAATTTCTCTTCCAGGTTCTGATATCTGATGGTATTGATGATGAGTTATGTCTATAAAATCTGCAGGCAAAACAAACATCATAATTATAAGACTATATGCACTGAATTAATTGATAGTTATTTTAGTAATGCCTATGGGCATTCTGCTGGGTTTGTAAAGCTCTTTCTCGTTTACTTCTGGTAAAAATAAAAATAAATAATGATATTTAAAGAAAGGTCACTTACGTTTAGATGGAAAGTATCTGTCTTCCTTACGTTCGATACAAAATCTATCTTCAGGAAGACATTCCACTAAAGCATGGTTTACATCAACTGTGACAGATGAGATACGTCTACGTTTGTATAAGCCAGATCCAGTGCATATCATTATTTGATTTTTTTTCTTTTAGGAATAATTATTGATGATTTGGATTTGGAGAAATTCTAGCCTAGTTGGATCCAATGATCGAGAATGAGATTATGGAATTCTGAATGTCGGGCACCAGATACTCCATATGACGGTCTGTTTTTTTTATGTAATGTGTGTTGTAAAGTTTAATAATTCATTTCATTGAAATGGCTGGGAAGCTTGTCCTATAAGTAAAAGCGTATTGGGATATGCTGAACTGTATACAGGAGTTTGGACTTCAGAGACACCCTTCTCATATGCCATGTTTCTATAATCATAATTTTTTCCATTAGTTATACATTCTAATTTTTGTTTGAATTACCCTGGCGATGATAAAGCTTTTATGGACATCTCAAGCTTTTACTCTACAAATCACAGAAACTCTCTAGAAATCTATTAGATTTATATCTACAAGTCCCAGAGACTCTCTATAATTCTCTTTTAAAATCACTGGAAATCTCTTTTGAAATCACTGAAAATCTCTATACTTCCAGAGAGTCTCCGGGAGTCACTAGAAATAAAAGTCTATGAAAATCTATATAATCCCAATTGACTACCCCCTGTAACTTTTGGGGGAAATCTGTTATCAACATATATGTAAGTAATTATTGGATGGTTGATTCAATGTTTGTTTTAATTACATGGGTTAGGTTATGATTCTGATTTCGGGTGAAATAAGAAGAACTGGAGGAAGATGAGGAAACTATGATTATTAAGTTCGAGAAGAAGTAGTGTGGGACCGTGGGTCACTAACTCACTGATTTACTAATTCACTATGTTACCAACTCACTACGAAGTTAAATAGGATATAATTAATAAAATCATGGACTACAATTAAGAAAAGACAAATTTTAAACAGGTGGTTGACTTTTATAACATGCATACACTTATACAAGTAAAAATTAATTAAGAAAGCATTAAGGATAAACGATCCAACTGATTTTTTGAACATCATTAAAAGACACTCATATGAGTTGCGGGATATTATGGTCATTACCAAACACAACAAAATGGAAAAATACAAAAATCCTTGGAGTACCTCTGATACCACCTACTTTTATGTTATCTGCAAAAACCTTGGTCAAACCCTCGTACCAACTAGGAATCAAGTTCAGATTATGGGATCCTCAAACCTTTGGTTTTTTCTAGATTTGGAACTTAAATCAAAATCCTCCTCGTACTTTTTCAGATGCATTAATTATATCATCTCCTATCACTATCACCTTGTCTGGTTTACCTCTAACAACACACATAAGATCCTTGTGTCAGCGAAGAAATAAATGTTACTTGTACTATGGTTGTACTGAGTCCCATGTGGGTGTTTGTTTCGTTACAATCTGGATTTATCTGTCATCCTGCTTATCTTCTTGCTGCTAGACAAATAAGTCATTCTTCATGTCCAATTCTCTCTCTTCTTCTTTAAACCCTCCACCTCAAACATCCAGTTTTCTTCAAATCCATCAACCTATCTTTTCACCTCTCCTCTATCTCACTACTTTCCATGGATGTCTCACTCTAACAACCCCTCTGTCGCTGATATCACTTCATCTATGGAGAAAAATCTTTCAATACCTGATACTTTAAGACCCGTGGTGGTTTTAAACTCTTCTTTTCTAAAGTCAAAACTCATCCAGGACAACTCTCTTTGTGTGCTTCGAAAGCTCCATATCCCTATCAATATTACCATACCTGAAGCCATCAACTTCATCAAAAGATTTTGGGGGCTTAAAGGAGAGTTAGAGATCACCCCTTACCAAAGAAGAAGAAACTTATTTCACATTCGGTTTAAAGACTTGGGAGATTATAATGTTGTAACCTTTCCAAAACCTTGGCTCATAAATGTCTATATCCTCTCTGTGGTTCCCGTTCCCAACTCTGGGATACATATCATTCAAGAAAAAGATTTTGAAAAAGTTCTCATTGAAGCTCACCTCAAACGTGTTCCAACAGACTACATCACTGATACTGTTATGGATATTATCCTCCAACCTGTTGGAAGAATGATTATCTTCAAAAAATCCCGATGGAAGAGATTTTTATGGAAAAAATATAGATGCCTTAGTCGATATCAGTGTCACTCGTTACCTTCCCTATGGCTCAGATTGTCTTGTTGAAGGAAGAAAAACCTGGATTGAGCTTGCGTACTCGCTTCACCCTTTTCGCCTCTGCCAATTCTGTAGAACACTTGATCATAACAAGGATCAGTGCTCTTCCAAGAAAAGGGAGCTTACTTCCTCCTCTCGAGTCTCAAACCCTTCTCAGATCCCCCACTATATTGTTAATAATAGTAACACCAGAGGTAAATCCCATTTGGCAGTGGTTCTTACCTCTCCAGCCTTACCTTTGGCTTTCCCCACTTCTGAAAGTAATCTGGCTCCACATCAGGTTCTTTTTTGACCCACCCCTATTATCTCTAAGGGAAAATGCCCTCCTACTCAGTTGATTATGAACATCAATCCTAAGCCTACTCTCCCAAACCAGATAGCTTGGATCCCCAATCCATCTAACCTAGCTCAAGCTAATGCTTATTCCTTGAAAAATCCCATTCCATCTAACTCTGGTTCTGGGATTACATCCTCTTTCCAAATCTTCAACTCAACTTCTCCCATACCCAGAGGCCCAACCCAAATAGTTTTTCCTCAATTTGCTAGCCTCCTACTCCAACCTATTAACCTTCTTACCCAATTTGTCCCTCAAATCTTTCATCAGGAACTAAATCAAATTCATCTTCCCTCCCCGGTTTGTCAACCTGGATTCGAACAGATCCATTGTTTACCTAGCATACCATTTCAAACTAGCCAATCCCTCCTTTTTCCCGATTCCCAAATTCCTACTTCTCAGTTACTGAAACTCTCAACTTCAATCCCTGAAGTTGATAATCTATCAAGCTTTTCCATCTCTGCAAATCCTCCTCGTACTTGGTCTAGAAAGAATGAGGCTATATTAAACATTTCTCCCTCTCCTGCTGCTCATCCTCGTTCCCTCAAGAGATGAATCAAAATTTCCCTTTCAAATCCTTCCAATGAGAAAAAAGCCAAAGCTGATACCCACACCCTCAATTCAATTTCTCCCTTTAATTCCAAGAATGTATCTAGCATTGTGAATCTTAATTTTTAAAAAGGATCTACAAATATAGAAGTTAAACCTAAATATTTCCTGAAGACTTATGCTAGGAGAAATAAAATCTCTATAAAGCTCTCTTCAGGGACCAACAAAAGTTACCAGATGGGATTTCTAACACGAAAGCATGGAACATCCTTGCCTTTAAATGAGATAACCAGGTATCATTTCTTAACCAATTTTATGATTTCAATATTTGCTTAGTCTGTATTTTTATCATTACATCACTAGTCCCATTTTTCTTCATTACCATATGCTTGTTCTTGACTGCCCCATATTCTCATACTTTTGGAAATTCATTAAGATTCTGGCCTGGAATTGCCTAGGAATTAAATCCAAAGACATTAGGCAACAACTAATGAAATTAGTTTATCAGACTAACCCAAACCTTATTTTTCTCTCTGAAACCAAAAACCAGAATGATTATGTGATTGGTGTTCTGAATAAACTTAATTTCTACAACCTTTCTGTTCAAAAACCTATAAGTATAGTTGGTGTGGTCTTGTTGTTGCCTGGGATTCTAGTCTTAAAATCTCTATTCTCCACCAAGATAAAAATCAGATTGATTGCTCCATTTGGAATAAAAAATACAAAACTGAATGGATCTTAACCTGTATGTATGGAAGCCCTTGTAAAGATGCTCGAAAAAGGCTTTTCGGGTCTAGAATCTCTGCCTAGGTAATTTCATCTCTATTCCTTGGTTATTTCTAGGAGATCTCAATGTGATTCTCTATAAAGATGGGAAAAGGGATGGTAAGGCCGCTAATGGTGCTAGAATCAGTGAATTCACAGATCTGTTCAATAATATTAGCCTGAGAGATGTTGGTTTCTTTGGTTTTCCTTTTACTTGGTCCAACCAACAAAATCGTCCTGATCTTGTTGAAGAAAGGTTGGACAGGGGATTAGCTAATGGAGAATGGTTTACCCTCTTCCCAAATGTACAAATGAGGCACTTATCCCATATAAGCTCTGATCACTCCCCCTTCTCCTCTATACCGATATTCCCCCTCATCCCAATAGAAAGCCTTTCAAATACTTTAGTTTCTTTCAAAAAGAACAAGTCTCCAAAGATATTATAGCTCCCTCATGGAATACCCAATTTCAAGGTTCCCATGCTTTTAACCTTTCCTTAAAACTGTAGTTGGTTAGAAAAGAAGTTAGTCAGTGGAATAGAAACACTTTTGGCTCCATTCGAAACAATATAGCTAAGCTGACTTGCCAACATAACCATATCCTCTCTGATCCCGATACTAGACTGGATAGTCATGTTCTTCTCCAAATCCAAGAAGATTTAAGCAAGTTCTATGATCTTGAGGAGGAACTTTGGAAAATCAAAGGGAATGAAAAGAACTTCCAACTTGGAGATAGAAATATTAATTTCTTCCATCAAAATAATGTTATCAAACAAAGAAGAAAGAATATATATGGTCTCTATGATGCAAATAACTGCTGGATAAAAGGAATACCAATATTGCTCATTGCCTAAATCTCCACTTTGAAACCCTTCTCACTTCCTCCAATCCTATTATCAACCAAGATATTGTCAATCTAATTCCTTCTGTTATCACCCCTGACGAAAACACTCATGTCATTCGAGTGCCTTCCTCTCTTGAGATAGAAGATGCCCTATTTGGAATACCTCCAAATTTCAGCCCTGGCACTGATGGGTTTCCAGCCTGTTTTTAACCGATCTAACTGGTCTGTTGTTGCAATTGATATCATTAACACTCTTCAGGATTTATTTTCAAGTGTTCATATGTTGACCAAATTCAATCAAACCTTTACCTCCCCCATACCCAAAGTCCCTCATCTTACCTCTCCATCTGATTACAGGCATATTAATCTTTGCAATATTGCCTCCAAAATAATCTCAAAAGTTCTAGCTAACAGGATTAAACCCCTCCTTGAGAAACTCATCTCTCCTTACCAATCTGCATTTGTCAAATAACGTATTATCTCCAATAACATTCTTATAGCCCACGAGATCATACATTCTATGAGAAAACACAAAGGAAAGGGTGAACTGATGGGGCTGGAAATAGGTATGTCTAAGGCCTTCGATAGGGTAGAATGGAATTTCCTCATAGATGTCCTCAGGAAAATAAAATTTGGTGAAGCTTGGTGTAATCTTATTCTCCAATGTATAAGTACAAGTTCTTCTTCTATTCTTATTAATGGATCCCATATTACCTCTTTCAAGTCTACTAGGGGTCTCAGGCAAGGAGACCCATTAAGTACCTATCTCTCCATTCTCTGTATGGAGTCTTTCTCCAGACTCAATTATGATACAGAGCAGAGGGGTGGTATCAAAATCAACAAAAATTGTCCTTTTATCAGCCATTTGATATTTACTGATGATTGCTTAATCTTCACCAAAGCAACCAAGACTCAAAGCTCAAACCTCCTAACTCTTCTTGAAGACTATGGCCATACTTCTGGTCAGATGATCAATTTCTTCAAATCAGGCATTTTTTTCACTACTGAAATTATCTATTCTCTAGGGAAAAGAATAAAAGATATCCTTAATGTCAAAAAGATAAGGCTAGATGATAAATAATTGGGAGGGCCTCTTTTCACAAATAAATCTAAGATTGCTTGTTTTGATTCTTTGGTTGATATGGTGGATGGTAGATTAAATGGTTGGAAGTCCAAATCTTTGTCTCCTGCTGATAGAGGAGTTCTAGACAAGACCACCCTAGTAGTAGGATCGGAGAATTATTGTGGGGGAAACATGGGGAAAACAAAGGAATCTATATGAAAGGATGGCAAAGCTTGTGTAAGAGTAAAGAGAAAGGTGGTAATGGTTTAAAGGACCCAAGAAAGTTCAACCTCTCCCTAATTGCCAAGAATGGTTGGAGACTTTTTCAACAACCCAACTCTATATGTGCAAGAACCCTGAAAGTTAAATATTACCCAAATTCAAACCCCTTTCATGCCACTTGTAACAACTCATCCTCTTGGGATTGGAAGGGGGTCCATAAGGGTCTCCAGTTAATCAAAGAGTTCAGCATATGGGAAGTGGAAATGGTAATAGCATTAAAATTTGGGGTGATAGGTGGATCCTTGACATAGATGATCGACCTAGTAGCGTCACTTCAACTAGTAATTCCTTAGGGCTAATCTCTGAGATTGTCTCAGCTTTATTTACTTAATCAGGATGAAATGCTACTCTTCTCTTCAATATCTTTGATGAAACCACGGTCCAGAAAATTCTCACTTTGAAACCAAACAGACACAAGGAAAACATTTTGAGATGGTCAGATGATAAGTAGGGTCAATTCACTAGTAAATCCCTCTACAATTTACTAGATAAGAAGAGTTCCCAGGCTGAAGATACCATAACTAAGAAAATATGGAAGATGTATGTTTTTCCCAGGATACAATATTTCATGTGGAAGGTTAAGACTGGGATCATCCCTTTCAAAGCCTCTTTATCTACTTACATTTCACATATTGATCCAACATGTGTTATGTGTAACCAAAGGCGTGAAACATGAGAACATCTCCTAATGGATTGTGACTTTAGTAGATCTGTTTGGGAATGTTGTTCAATCCATTTAAATATCTCTACTTCAAACTACTTCAATCTTAAAGACTGGTGCTTCTCCTGGTTTAGTAGTTCTCATCCCATCACCTATCTAGGAAACTGGGCAGAAGTTTGCTCAACTATCTGCTGGTACATTTGGAAATCCAAGTGTGAAACAAGCTTCCAAAACACCAAACCAAACCCAAATTCACGGCTAGTCAATCCTAAATCATCTCAATATCCAATTAAAAACTCTATAATTGGAAAAAAAAACATAATTATCTCAAACCCCAGAATATTAGAACAAGTGTCCACTATCAGAATATTAACACCTCTTCAAGCATGTTAACTATTGGTTATGCCTCTTATACTGATAAGCTAACAGGTCTTACTGGTTTTGGTATCCGAATTCTAGACATGGAAGGACAACGTATGGGCAGATTTGCCTCAGGAAGAAGAACTTATGATCAAGAAGAAGGAGACTGCGTCGCAGCCATGAAAGTACTAAATTGGGAAGAGCAACTTCATCTTAAGAAAAAAAAATTACTGGGAATGAACAACCACTTGACAAAAGCTCTGCAGGGCGGCAAAAGAACCACATGGTGGAAGTCCAATAACAAAGTAGATAATCTGATAGAAAAACTCCAGTCTTTTGAGTTAGTTTTTTGTAAGACTACCAAGTCTAATTTTATATCTGAACCTGTTAAATTAAGGTAGTAAAGAACAAACACCTCGGATGTGGGTGGACTCTGTTCTTTTAGATTCTCTGTAATTTGTTTCTTCCTTTTCTATATAAAAAAAAGTTGTGGGTGAAAAGGACCCATCATATCCTAAACATAGTTTAATTACTAAAAATATATCTTGTTGATGTTTTTTTCGCGGTTCATCTAGACCCACTGTTCAAATAATAGTATCTACTCATCACTGTGTCCCTTATCATCTTATCTTAGTTCTGTAGTGTTTTCACTTACATTTAGGTGTGTATCTCATACTATAAATTTTGGTCCAGTAGCTAGGCAGCTAAAACTAGCCATTTTATAGCAAACATCATTACTTAACCATATCACCATTGTGAGCTCCAGGATGCCTTGCTCCATGTCTTCTACTTAACTATTGTGAACGCTATTTGAAGGTAAGTGAGAATTTCTACTTAATCATTGTGAATTCTATTTGAAGGTAAGTGAGAACTTAGGATGGTGAATGGTGATAAAAAAAAATATGGTTAGCGATCAGGGTGGCCTTGAACAATGTCAGAATCCTTGACTGAGGATCAACGAAAAGTATGGATTCGCAACATGAAGGGACTATATATTTTCAGTTTGCAGGGGGCATGGAACTCAGGGATGGCTCTGATTAACTAGGACCATCATGTCAATACTTTCATCCTAAAGGAGGAAAGATAAATGCCAAATGGCATGAAATGGATTATGATTCATGAATGACTTGAATGAGCATACTAGGTGGTTAATGGGTGATGGGGGAAAAATCTCTGTTTGGAATGATGTGCGGCTACAACAGGATACTATCTCTTCTATGTTTCCTAACATTGCTTATATTCGTCAGAATAATAACATGAAAGTTAGCTCTCTGATTATGAATAGGAATTGGGTAATTCCTGAAATAATGCTTGAATTCATAAATGTGTCATAATTACCTATTCTTCATTTTGGGGTTGATAAAATGACATGGTGTGTAAACTCTAAGGGTATCTTCTCTATTTCTGATGCGCTGGAGAAAGTGAGACATGTTCTGCCTAAATTTTCTTGTTATAAGAAAATTTGGAGTTCGTATGCTCATCCTGCTATTGCTAGCAATGTGTGGAAGATTGTTAGAGGAGATTTTGCAAATGATGAGAATATGAAAAAGCGAGGTTTTAATATTGCTTCTAGATGCCTTATTTGTCACAAGGAGGATGATACCACTGATCATCTTTTGTGGCATTGTGATTTCAGACAACTAATTTGGAGCTGGTTAGGAGGTATATCTTATTTCCTCAATCCTCTTCATTTACTGTTTTTCTCATTTTTAGTAACACGGTGTTTGTTTGTTTTAATTAGATCTGACTCATCTGGAAGTGACTCGTCTGGATCTGACTGAAATCATCTGACTCATCTGAATATGATTCAATGTGTTTGTTTTTTGAGTCAGATCTGACTCAACTGACTCAAAAATATGTGAGTCAGTGACTTGATCCCATGAGTCAGGGGCATTCCATATCTGGCTCAAACGGGTCCGAGTCAGGGGTTAGGTCTGAGTCAGAGATCAAGTCAGATCTGACGTAAAACAGAAAATAAACGATCTGACATCTGACTTGCGCCGAGTCAGGGTTGACTTAGATTCAAATTGCGAGTAAGATGTGAACAAACATGATGTAAGTTTAAAAATCCAATAGTAAAAGAATTTTGGAGAATAACTGCTTTTAAGACTTAAGTGGAGTTGAGGAATGTAACCAACAAAATTTTATTTAAGGATGATTACCCTGATATTTCTACGTACAAATATTAAGTCTTGCATTTCATTCAAGGCCAAGACTAAAGGGTTTTATGTGGAATAATATTTATGACTATTATGAAAATTAGTTTTATATTTTAATTAATAAGTGTAATATATGAATAATGTTTGATATAATAATTAAGGGTATAAAATTTGAAACCGAGATTTCACTGATATTTTAACGCTAATCTCCCCAGTACAAAGTTGTACCGAAATCGAATGATGATTACATTGGGTTTGGCTTAATTTAACCAAGTAAGTATCGAAAGACCAAAATATAAATATTCAAAAGTTTATAATGCTCTGGGCAAAGGCAAAGGCAAAAAGAAAAGTATATCAAACTTCAGATAATCCAAGTTTACATTATGCTCAAGCAAGCCAATTAGACGTTCTTTTACTATGGAAGCTTTTTGGAAAAAAGAAAAGGAGAATACAGTGGTGATGAATACAAAGTTATCCCCGTTGAATCAAGTTTATTTCATGATCGAACGAATTCCCACCTTCATATATTCATTTCAAACAATACCAAATGAAGGAGGGAAAAAGAACAAAGAACCAATACAGAAAAGGGAAAAAAAAACTACAAAATCCACAACTATCAAACAATTCATGCAAAAATGTTTTACATTATCGTTATCTATATATACTTATGACTAAAATATGCTACTAATTAACACTCACAAGCTTCTAGTTCTGCAAATACGCATTATCGATCTTTGAACAACAATATACTTCCCATTCTTCTTCTTCTTCTCCTTTGTAGCTCGGCTTTACTCAGCATCTCTGTGATTAATTTGTTTTCTGTTTCTTCTCTTCTAACTTTCTGTAACAATTGATGGCCTAGTAGTATTCACAAGAGATTTTCTGTTTTTGTTTTGAAGCATGTGAAGAAAGCAATTCCCCTCCTCGGCATGAAAAAATAAGTGACGAACCAAACCAACCATTTCGTGTAACTTCATCCCTTATAGCAAGCTAACACACTAATTTATTGATAAAATCTGAGACTAAATATTGTTGTCGCTGAAGAGAAAGATATAGACAAGTAACAAACGAATACCAAAGGTAACTTTTCTCTGACAACGTATTGGTTCGATTAGAGCTGGCTAAGAGTTGGGGACGAATGTGCCAACATAACCAAATCCCATGACAAAGAAAGCCACTGCTTGGAAATATAGGTATACCCAGTAATTATTCTTCCCATATGAATAGTCATAACAAGCAACAAAGAAAAGAAATGCTCCCACACCAAGCTCTGTCAAGTGGAGCCTGTTGATGTTTCAATGTCAAAAAAAAAAAAGAAGTCAATCAGATACAAATTAGGGTAATATATAGCCCCTCTTAACCCAACTGATGGACACGTCTACTTAGACTTCTAGGGACAGCATTTCAGTCTTGTTATGAAATATAAGAGAATTTATATACAAGTAGAAATGTTACCTTTCTCCAATCTTGCTGAATCGAGGTTTCTTGGTTGCTTTAGGTCCTTGTTTGGTGGCCTTTGTAGCATCTCCTAGTTTATCAGTCACAACCCACTCATTTACTCTCCCCGTTTCGAATAGACCGATAAAACATGCTTTACTCCGATGCAGAGACATAACATTCTCAAAGAGAATCCAGAAGACTAGTAAATGGACAGACCTACACGATTAAAAGAAACAAATCAGACAATTGGTCGATTTGTATGTTATCTCTCGTCATTCTCTAAAAAACGTTACTTCTAAGTGATTGTCATACCTTGGAGTTCCAACAGCATTAAGAATGGTAATGATGGAAGGAATATAAACTAAACCCCACATAGGAATATGGACTTCAGGAACCAACACGGTCCCAGGAATTACAATGCAGTAAAAGATGAACGTAACAATGTGAGCTATGATTTTTCGAACAAAGAAGAAACTGTAGATAACATAGAACTTCTTCCATAGAGTAACTTTCTGCAATTGAAAAGCACAAAAACAAGTCAATCACATTTCGCATATTTTTCAATTGGAAAATGAACATAACAAAGTAGAAGAAACCCAAATCCAAACTGACCTTATTTCTCACAATTTCCATGACCATTTTCCTGAAAAGATTAGCAGGACCACAGGACCATCGGTGTTGTTGAAAACGGTATGCTTTGAAGGTACTTGGCAATTCACTTTTCACCTACGAAATTTCAATTCACAGTTAAGTTCAGCTGAAATTTCTTCGAAATGCTACAAAATCCTATAACATTAGGTGTAATGTATCTATTCGATTGTGCTACCCATTTCCTTTAGTTGCCCCGTGGACAAAGTAAAACAACTTAAAACTCCTGATAATTCTCGTCGGACATGAAAGAAAAGAGTGTGAGTGCGGTTGATAACGTACATGAAGATCACCAACGTACAGGAACTTGAATCCCTTGAGACCTGCACGTACGGCTAGATCCATATCTTCAACTGTGGTTCTACCATTCCATCCACCAGCTTCTTCAATTGCCGCAATTCTCCACACTCCAGCAGTTCCTGTATTGTAACCGAACTTGGCTTGGTCAGAAATGTACAAGTACCAGTTGCAGTTGCTAATAACATTAGCAAATAAGGATTGAGATTAAACACGCAAAATTTGTATTATTTCACAATTCAACGTGTTTGAAATCCACCAATTCTCTTATTTACCGTTAAATCCGAAGAAAGCATAAGTAGATGACCCAACTTCTTGTTCAACTGTAAAATGATAATCCAACGACATTTCTTGCATTCTCGTCATTAGACATTCATTGGCGTTAACTGCAAAACCAACCGGAATACCACGTGTCAGCTAAAATAGCTAATTGAAATTAGAAACAGGAAAAAAAAAGAGTCGGTGAATGATTAAGCACTTAAACCGGTAAAATGTGCACATGGGTTGTTCAATAAGAAGTCAAAATTACTCCTATGTATTCGTTAAAGTGGTTCACAAGAAAATCAACTTTTTCTTCTCAAAATTGACTGAAATTTTTGTCACCCAGAGATCTAGATTTCAAACATAAATAAAAAACGAAGGACAAATTCTGGAAAATCCAGAAATGGTTAGAGGGTATCATTTTCGTCTTTACGCGCTCTGATAGTTCAGAATCCTAGATAAGTACCTAAAACTACTTTTTACTAGATACAGACAAATAAGAAAATGTTAAAAAAGTAAGTCTGATGGCAAGTGGAAGAACTTCAGTAGTGGAAGTAGGTTTTGTTTTGGGACCTAATTTTGTATGAACTTGAGTTGAAACATCTTATCTTTGATCTCAAAAATGAAGCAAAACCAAACCCCACCGACACTAAAAAATGTAATGCAGTAATAAGCGATTAATATCGACATTAGGACTGATCGTTCGCAGTTAGAGTCCACATAATTGGTAGAGACGGGATTTAGTAAATTACCGAATGTCCAGCGAGCTTGAACAAGAGCAATTTCAGGATTATGATGAAGGAAAGGGATAGTTCTCCATAAGTAATCAGGTTCAGGTTGGAAATCAGCATCAAAAATGGCAACATAATCACAATGCTTTACATAACTACGTTTCATTCCTTCTTTAAGTGCGCCAGATTTATACCCAAGTCGATTATCTCTGATTTCATATATGATGTTAATTCCTTTGCTTTGCCATCTTTTACATTCTAACTCAACCAAATCCTGCAGATTAAACATAACAATTCAAATTAAAAACCAGCTTTTCAGTTTCGATTTATTTTGATTTTGAAGTTATGGGTATGGACAAAGAGATCTTAGATAGAACGAAAAGGTTGAAATGAATGAGACCTATGACCAGAAAACAGACAAATTTTAGGAAGAAAATGTGATTTTGTAGGTCTTTGTTTGATGGAGAGATGTTAGAGTTTGACTTACAATAATTAATACTGTAATCATCAACACTCTGGCAACGCAAGAACACAATCAGCGAAACTCACATCGAAACTTATAAATTCGGACTAAAAAAATCAAAAAAGTTGTTGAATTAAACTAAATGTTTGACCTTAATGGCTGGATCTGTAGAATCATCAAGAACTTGAATGATTATCCGATCTGCAGGCCATGATAGACCACATGCAGCACCAATAGATAACTGATAAACCTGCATTATATTCATAAAAGATAGAAAACTGAAATCAGAACAGAGTAAAAACAGAGGAAGTAAAAGGAAAGGCAAGTGTGCAATAAAGGTGGGGATGATTGATTGATTGATTAATTACCTCTTTTTCGTTGAACATTGGGATTTGAATAAGAACCATTGGGTAAGCTGAACTACCTGATTCGATATCATCTCGAATGGGTTGAAATTTATAACGTCTATCAATTTTCTTACCAAATATTTTAACAAGAACTATGACAATACCCATATAAAGTCTTTCGAGGAATAACATAAGTGACATTGCTAAACACAAAAACACCATTATAGTTAGTATGGGTATAATCAATGGTGCTTTGAGCATTTGAAATATGAATCCAAATTGTGCAGCTATATCATTTGCAGTTCCTTCAAATCCCTCTGGTATAAACCTCGATGAAGTTGATTCAATCTCCATTTCTCACTCTACAAAGACCACTCGCTGAATGAAACAGAGTAATGCACGAACGAAAGAAAACCCAGTTAACCCAGAAACAGGAAAACAATGGGGCAGTAATGAAATTTTAGTAGATCTGCATGAACTTAAAGTAGTTGGAAAAAAAGGTACTATAATATAAGCTTTGAGAGAAAGAATCTCTTTTTGTTTCTTTACTCTCTGTAAATTAAAAGCTTCTGAAATAAGCAAATGCTGCTGAAGAGATGGACTAGTGTCAGTAGTTCAAGCTCTTCAACACCATTATTGAGTTAGACCCACTCACTTACTCAAATAATCAACACTGAAGATTTAACGAAATACCAAATTCAGATCTCACTCTCCAATTTAATCATAAAAACACCTTAAAACACAAGCATTCTATTATAAAGAAAACAAACTGAATAATACCAGATATCTTCTTGGTTTTTTTTCTCTTTAAATCTATTTTTATCTGATTAAAAACTCAAAGTCTTTAACTTTGGTTGCTCTAATTGAAGAAAAGTATATAAAAAAGAAAAGATACAGAGATAATGTGGGATAAAGAGAGAGAGAAGTCTCTAAAATTTATAACTCTCACTTGGTTTTCTGCTGGTTGGTATGCTTTTAATTACTTGTGCAGTTCTTCTTCTCTCTCACTCTCTGTGAAAAGCACACGAGCACCAGCCGATCACAGATTATTACCCACAACTGTGAGTGAAATGAGACGCTGTGAACAGGTGAAGAGATGAACAAAGAAACCAAACAGATTTTGATTTTTTGACTACAGTATTAGACCCATACCCGATTGGACTTTGGAGTGATACTGATACCTAACAGCAGAACCGCTCTATAAAGATTGAACCTTTTTAGGTTTGCCTTATACGAAGTTGTGTGTTATTTTATCATTTAACAAATATAGCTCTTGTCTCATTCCACGCTGAACCTATGTAGCACGAGTCTGTGGCCTAGGGCCCTAGACTTAGAATCTATCTTTTTGGTTTTTCCAGTTACTACCTAAGGGCAACTGTAATGGTACGACTATCCTATCGATCAAAAACTAAATTTTGTTTGGTCTTTAGCTTAAAAACCACAGTGGTAGGAGAGTAAATTTTACTCGCACGTTCTTCTTGGTATCCGTATGCTACAGAGCATTCTCTTAGTGGGCCGACTATAACACGGACGGTTAACTATCCTAACGTATGTTATATTGTCGTTCACTTAGAAGAGCGCGGAACTATACGCTCATCCGAATGAGCGCCAAATATAATGCACTCAGTTAACAATACATATGATTGAGCGTCTAGTTGGGCGGCCGTATTACGAGAGACGGCTTCATAGAAGGTCGTAATAATTGTTGCGTCTAGTTGGGTGGCCGTATCACGAGATATGCTGTCGATGAAAGACGCTTATCTCTGAAACGACCACCCAGTTGACCGTTTTAATGTTCTGGCAGTTGCTTTACGTGACCGTATACAACTTGGCAGTGCACCTAAGTGACCGTATGGAACAACGGACAGTTAGGAGATCGATTCTCCATGGAGCGGCTCACTAAGGAACCGTGAGACAGAGGGGCGGCTTCGTAATTGACCGTGTACATTAATTGTTTTAGGAGTTGCTCTAAGTGACCGTATATAACTTGGCAGTGCACCTAAGTGACCGTATGGATTCACGGCTAGCTAGGAGACCGATTCTCCAATGGAGCGGCTCACTAAGGGACCGTGTGACACAGGGGAGGCTTGGTAATTGACTGTGTGGTAGGGTTTCAGTATTTATAGTTATGTTTGGGAAGGCTGTGAGCATTTTTTTCTCTACTTACAGAAGAAAGGCCGCAGGAAAAGAAGAACGCGGTTAATCCTTCACCCACTCAATCAAAGGTAAAAGCTTTCTTCCACACTGTCCTCTATCTTTTTGTGATTGGTATTGATTCTTGAGAATGAAAAATGATGAAATTGATGAAACTGTGATTGTCGCTGTAGAAACCCATTTATGAAATTGATGAAACTATGATCTTATTTCGAAATGTTAAGATAATCTTTAACATTTTTGTGCTTAAGAGGAAAAATTGGAGCTATTTATTGATCGGTTAATTCTTGTGTACATTTTCTTTTTCGTGCAATTTCAGTAATTTATGTTCCAATATCCTAAGATTTCTTGGAGGTAACAACTCTGTCAATTTCTCTCAAATTGTCATATATTGTTCAATTTGAGTCACATAGCCATCTTTCCGGCCTCTTTTGAACTGCACATTGCACGCATGTAAGGAAATCGAGTTTGGGTTTTAAGTTTTCATGAGGTTTTGTTGAGAGAATGGATTGGAACTTATTGATTAGCTTAGAAATGTGGGGTTCAATGAATCTGGATGTTTTGAGTAAAGTTAAGAAAATATAATTTTAAAAATAGAACTTATTGTTAGAGTTGTCTGTGGTTTTGTATTTTATTTTTCAATTATATTTGGTACCAGAAAATAGAATTTGGAAAATCAATCCTCCAAATGTTCGAAATCCATTTAGTGGATTTAGGTTCAGTACTTTTTAGTTTTGGTTCAGCTATTGCATTCGTTATAATCTTTTGTTATGTTAAGGAAAAATATGGAGTAATATTATTTTTCCCTTGCGTTGACAATTTTTTTGAAATAGATGTTGAGGAAAGCTGCCTCTCGATTTGTTGGTGGGAAAAAAAGAAACAAAAAAACAACCACATCGGAGGACCCAGTAGTAGATCAGGTGCCGGAAGGAATGAACGATGATGTTGGCCTGGTAATAGTGGAAGATGACGCCCACGCTTCTTGTAATATGAGTCTCAGGGCAGACCCAAAGACCAAGTACATGCATCGCAGGTCTATAAAATCGGTCCAACAACATTATCTTGTTATATCTGAGCACTGCATTAGAGCTGTTATTATTATCGAAAGGCAGGATGGACGCGATTTTTGACAATGGAGTTTGGCGAGTCGTCACATGCAATGATAGACTACATCGTCGAGCGTTTCTGGGACACCAAAAACACC
This sequence comes from Papaver californicum, assembly GCA_023531435.1. Taxonomy (NCBI): domain Eukaryota; kingdom Viridiplantae; phylum Streptophyta; class Magnoliopsida; order Ranunculales; family Papaveraceae; genus Papaver; species Papaver californicum. The sequence goes on along the minus strand of JAJJMC010007139.1, from coordinate 4,061,138 downwards.
TTCCACTTTCCGTTTGGTGAAATGGGGATTACACCTTTGGACTGGATGATGCTGACCGGGATTAGTATTGGTGTTAGAGGGGCCATTCCATATGACAACATCAAATATTCCTTTGAATATGTACAAGAACATATTTTCCCGGATCTGTTATACAATGAAGGTTGTAGTATAACAGGACAATCTCCGCAATGGATTCAGATTCTATGACAGTATCCTTTTTGGCCTCATACTTTAAAAATGAGAAGTTGGTAGAGAAAGGCGATGACAAACTTGCAACACAAATTTCCCGAGCCTTCTGGATGTATGTTCTGGGTCAATTTTTCTTCTCAAATGCAAAGAACTACATCGATGCCGGTTGGTTAGCTGCTTTTTTGATGATATAGATAAATTTAGCACTTATGACTGGGGTGGTGCCGGTTTTTCCAAACTCTTGAGCACACTTGGCGCAGCCGGTAGGGGAACAAAGTCACTAATCGTGCCAGATATTGGAGGTTAATAACTTTCCTTGCAATATTATTTAAATGGGTATTTGGTGGTAACTTATTATTATTATTGTTTTCTTGAAATTGAAGTTCTGGGGGTATGAGTATCTGGGCATACTTCGACCTCATATCCCATCTGTTGAGACAGAAATGATGTGGCCAAGATGTTCGCGTTGGAAGAGTTCACGAATAAAGAAAAATGATATTCTCTGTGCAAGGGCTCTTCTAAACGAATTGACGGCCGACGATGTAACATGGGCCCCGTGGGCTACCTGCATTACAGCAAAAATCACATCAAACATCGAGAATGAAATATTCCATAGAGCGTTGCAGGTCACGGATAGGCGCATTGTATTTAGTGGCTAGGCACTGTGAGTTTACAATTTATGTTTTTAGTTGTGATTATTTATTCATTTCCTATTTTATTTTACTGGTATATGGGTCATAATTATTAACTATAAACAGTATAACGTTTACCTCGGAGAGCGGTTATGGGCCCAAATCATTGGTGGCTGGCGAATTCCACCTAACCCCCCGGGGAGTGTGATAGACACATTTTAGTGTCTAAATTACACCTTAATTTCTAGTGAGTTAGTATTCGATTTTGTGTCTATTACGTGTTTTTATGCTTTTGTAGGTACATTAGAAGAATAAAGATTTGTGGAAAAATTGGCTCAAAAAGTGTTCAAAGCACCCGGAAATATGGATCAAGGCACCCACACTTTGGATTGGGGCACCCTTGGATCGGGATGAGCTGGATCGGACCAACTCAGCGGGTCAACTCGGCCCAGTCAACTCGGTCAAAGTCAGTTGACCGAGTCAAAGCTTCATCGAGTCAAAGCTTCATCGGCAGCAAAATTTTGATCCAGATTTTTTAGCGATTTCATCGCAAATTGATAGGTACACAATCTAATTAAAGGTTCGTATAATCGATTAGAAGCTCTAGAAGCCGAATATAAGGGCTAGAGAAGCACGAATTTGGACGGGAACAGGAACACATCCCTGTTTTGGATTACTACTGATTTCTCATCAAATCACCGAGTTATAATGGGATTAGAACATCCTAGAAGATTCACAGGGCCTATATAAAGAGTTTACAAGCCTCAGAAATAGAGAGAGAAGCCTAGATAGCGATTCAGAGAAAAGCCGGTGAAGTTCCGGCGCCGCCGGTGACCTGCTGGTGCATCGCCGGCACTGTTCTTCACCCACCATCGCTGAAGAAGACGACTCAGCCACATTTATAAGTGTTGCTGTTCCACTGTTACAGCTCTGCTCCTGTTGCGTTAAGTTTTGAACGTTCTGTTGCTTAAAGCTCTTTGTAACAGCTGAACCCTGTTCTGTGACACTTATATACGTATCTGTTCAGCTGTTGCACTATTCTTTAACCTTGTAATCAATATTTTGAGCAATGAAATCAACTTTTGAGCAAGTTTTCTTCACCATGGGGTAAGTTTATTTACTGGGACGATGGATAAGGTATTTTTCTCAATTTTATGTGATTTAATTATTTTCTAATAATTATTTATAATTCTTTTATTATTATTTACATGGATTTAAATTAGAAAAAAATGGTTTTTATTAAATAGTTGTGTTCTCTTTTGATGGGTCATGCTTAGTTAATTACTCTTGATGTCTCATGCTTAGGATTTACAATTATTCTTTTAGGAAACATATTTTTGGCAAACTTGAATTAAATTGTTAAAAAGAATTACATGATTAATCACATGAATTGTTAGAAATAACTGAATCTTGATTCCTAGTTTTCTCCATATTTTCTAAAAATCATCTCTAGTGTATTTTCCTGATTTTTATTAGTTTAGGTTAAGTCCAATATTTTCTAAAATCATTACCTTCACAAGTTCGAGAATCGAACCTCTTTTTACCACTATATAAAACCACATCAGAGTGTTAGCAACATCAAATTGCCCGAAGCTACGAAGATAATGGAAAACATTAACGTCCAAATATCTGAATATCTTGGAGACCCAGTTTCGTATGACGTGTATTTGGAGTATTGGCGACGTGTAACCAACTTCGAAAAATTTTGCACCAAAGTCGACTGGAAGGTGGAAACGTACAACATTGTGGGTGAGCGTGTTAGAAAATCAATCGACTTTCCCGATGAGCATGTAGCCATACCGCCCCAAGATAATTGGTCATACGTAAGTATATTTTAAATCTTATTTTTCTAAGTCGTAACATAATTATTGTTGACAGGGTAACGTTTTATATTATGTGTTACAGGGCGAAGCTTATACACTTGCGCAAGATTTGTCCGACTTTACCCATCAATTCCGCAAGTTTCATTTGGAAGAGGTCCGTGATTACCAGAAACTAACCACCAGTTTGCAGCAACAATTAGCATATTCCATGTCCCAACAACCACAGCTAGGTTTTGGGGGTTTTTCAGCAACGGTGCCACCACAAATATGGAATACCGGGGGGCCTAGTTCATCGTCAAATTTGTCTCGTTTATGCCACCTCAGCAATCTCCTGGGGACGAAAATGAGAGTGGATAATTTCCATCTTTTATTGTTTTGTAATTTTAAACTAATATTTGTCTGTATCTATCATTTAACGTTTCTGTTCATGTGAGTTGTCAGGATATCTTTCTAGCTTACGTCATCCAACAATGTGACAAAAATTAGTTATATAACAATTGACTATGTCACCGTAGTAATTCACTAAAATATAAATCTATCACCAAATTCAAATTTGTTACCGTTTTCTAACCGTTATTAATTATTACCGTTGAACAACAATTCCACTTCTATAGTGGAATGTATACACCTATAAATACATGAGCTTATTCCTTTCATCCTCATTCCAAATCCACCTCTTTAACATTTTATTAGAAATCTTTAACATTTAAGTAGAAATTTTTAATTTTGTGTTTTCATTTAATGGCGGGTTACGAAAATTTTAGACTTAATGCAGAGAATTTTACACTCGAGGAAGATTTAACTCTATGTCGCAACATAGTATTGCATTATCCAGCAAGAGGGAATGAACGTGGGATGAATGGCACAATGAGCATGAACCCTGAACCCTGAACCCTGAACCCGGTAATCCCAACAACAGGAACAGAGCCGGGCTTTTTTGTCAATATGTGCAAATCACAAAGGAAGTGTTAGAATTTTCTTCTTTAACTGCTAAGGTGAATGAATTTCGTCTTTACTCTGAAACTGATGATGCAATTATTTCAAGAACTCTTGAGGAATGGTTAAGATGGAAACGTTCAGATTTCAGGTACCAACCTCATTTCGAGATCTTAAGGGTGATGGAAGAGTTCAATCCCTTCGTGTTGATTGTTCTCCCAAGTAGTGAACATCGTCGTCCACGCCGTCCTACAAGCCAAGTTTTAAGGTTTCATAACAGGTTTGCTTAGAGAAGTATGGTTTCCTCCTTGTGAAAAAGTTAAATTTTCCTTAGTTGGTTCCTTAATTATTACTATCTGTAGTCTATTCTGTGGCAGAGTCTGAATTAATTAATTGTATTGTCACTTCAACCGTAACTTGTGATGAATATCAATAATTCCACTTACATGACTTGTCATTTTTTTCTTTCTATCTATGGTCTATTCTGTGGCAGAGTCTTAATTAATTAATTAATTGTATTGTCACTTCAACCGTAACTTGTGATGAATATCAATAATTCCACTTACATGATTTGTCATTTTTTTCTTTCTATCTATAATCTATTCTGTGGTAGAGTCTTAATTAATTAATTGTATTGTCACTTCAACCGTAACTTGTGATGAATCTCAATAATTCCACTTACATGACCTGTCATTTTTTCCTTTTTAGCTATAGTCTATTTTGTGCCAGAGTCTTAATTAATTAATTGTATTGTCACTTCAACCGTAACTTGAGATGAATGTCAATAATTCCACTTACATGACCTGTCATTTTTTCCTTTTTAGCTATACTCTATTCTGGAGTCTTAATTAATCAATTGCAGGCTTGTATTACAACTATAAAATGAACACATAGATTCTACAATGCAAACCAACCCAAAACTACTTAACTTGCGAAAACTAGAAACATCCCAAAACTACAAACCTTCACAACTAATGGCAGGCAACCAAAACTTCAATATGTATGGTGCATCTTCTTCTTCCCCTTCTTATATTCCTAATGATCAGTTAACCCTATCTTCGTTGTTTGAAGATGAATTTACTCGCAAATCAGACTCATCAGATGAAGAATCAATAGCTCTAAGGAAAAATGACCAAGCAATCAATTTGGGGTTGATAGCTTCATATATAGACTGGCCACATACCCGAATCGAAATTCAAAGAGATCGTGAAATCGGAGCAAGACAGCTATGGAGAGATTACTTTTCCAGGAACCCTCGTTTTCCTCCCAATATTTTCCGCAGGAGATTTAGAATGCGAAGACAACTGTTTAACCGCATATTGAGGGATGTGGTAGTAATAAACTCGTATTTCGTTCAAAAAAGGGATGCGGCCGGCCGCCTGGGGTTAACCCCACACGTGAAGATTACGGCTGCAATTCGCATGTTGGCGTATGGATGTGCAGCGGATACAATAGATGAATACTTACGCATCGGGGAAAGCACTGTACTGTAAGCAACACGGAAATTTTGTTTGACTATTGTCAGGTTATATGAGGAGGAATATTTGCGGAACCCCACCCCTCCATATGTTCAACTGTTGCTTGAGCAGAACAAGGCAAGGGGATTTCCTGGGGTGCTCGGCAGTATAGATTGTATACATTGGAAATGGGATCGATGCCCATCTGCTGAATCAGGGGCTTACAAATCATACAAAGGCGATGAAAGTATTGTTTTAGAGGCAGTGGTTTCACAGGATCTATGGTTTTGGCATGCATTTTTTGGTATGCCCGGTTCAAACAACGATATCAATGTCTTGAACCGTTCTTACATTTTTAAAAATGTTATCGAAGGGAAGACACCACCAGTGAACTTCGAGGTGAACGGGAACCATTATGATATGGGATACTATCTTTTCGATGGGATATACCCTAAGGTAGCAACCATTATCATGTCGATCAAGCATCCAGATTCACAAAAAAAACGCAAATTCTCTTCTATGCAAGAGGCTTGCCGAAAAGATGTAGAGCGAGGCTTTGGGGTATTGCAAAACCAATTTGCAATCGTTAAACAACCTGAAAGAATGTGGAATTTCGACACACTTGCATATATAATGAAAACGGTTATTATACTCCACAATATGATAGTGGAGGATGAACGTATACCCGGGGATTGGCCACATGAATATGACCAAGGCCGCAACCATGCACTAGTTACTATTTCATGTCATCGAACTGCTCAACTATCAAGGATGTCACAACACCACCGCCGACTTGCAGTACATAGCGAAGAAAAGCACATTCAATTACGAAATGACTTGTTCGAACATATATGGTCTGATTTCGGTGATGTATGAAATTTAAATGCCGATAAGTATTGTGGGTATATCTAATGTGAACCATCCGGAGACACCACTCATGTGAAAACGAGTTATCTTAAATTGCACTGCTTTTTCAGTGATAATAAATGACTTACTTGGTGTTTCATGACTCAAAAGTTAAAGTTTTCATTAATTAAAAGGAAAATTACAAGCCCAGATTAATACTGCTTTAGGTAATCCGAGATTCTCTTCTTTTCTGTAAAATCTCTTGTTTCCTAATTTCAATCCACTCTTTTGTTGCGGCATCTAATAGGGAGACGTCCGTCATCATTATTCGATACTCCTCTTTCACTAAGCGATACTCCTCCATTGATGCAAGCTCGGCATCTCTCTGATCAATCTTCCTTTTAGCATTTTCGTTATAACTGTTGTTGAAGTTTTTTTGGTTGTTAATAATTATATCCAAAGCTTCTGCTTGGGCACTAGATTTTGCTCTCCCCGTTTGCTTTAAGCTTTTTGACTCTTTTTTTCCCATTGGCCGTGGATACATGTTAGGTATATATCCTGTATCTTCGTTTCCACTCAATTAGGCTTGGCTAGATGAAGGTCTTTCCGGGTTATCATCGCTACTACCAGAATATTCTTCGGCTTGGGATGAATCGAAAACAGCGGTTGATCGCCGTGAATATTTTATGTTCTATAACATAATTGCGTAACACTCTTCATGCTTAAATGGTTTACCTCCATTAGCTTCCTTGAACAGCCTCCTTACTTCTTGAACCTGTGTATCGTTGTTTATAAAAATACTTAGTGCATCACATACAATTCAAAACTCGACTAAGGGTGCTTAAAAATTAAGTGTTGCCTTACCTTCGTATCAGGGCCCCATCCAGTGTGGTGCTGACGTTCCACTTCTGCCTCCTTTGCAGAGTATAGGGACACATCTTTACTTATTCCCTGAAATCGTTTTTGAATGGAGGTCCAACTACGATCAGCCATTGAAGGTATAACTTCTTTCATTCTATCTTTGATGCGAGACCATAATTTGTCTTCTGATTGATCGGTACCAACAGTAGAATCTTGAGATACTGATAAATGAATTCTACACATGGTTACATCTTCATTTGTACTAAAATTTGGACCTCTGGGTCTTGGTGCCATTTCGAAATTAATAATACTGAACAAAAACTAATTGGACAGAATAAAAATGGAAAATCAGATCAACAAATTATTGGAAAATAATGATGAACAATAAGAATATGAATGAAATATGAAAAGATGGGGTAGATGAAACAGAACAAGTAAACCAACTAATTTATATACATCAGTTTACTAGCCGTTGTAAAATTTTCTCAACGGTTCTCAGAAATCGCAGGCGGCTCACTAAGGGACCGTTTGGAATCCATACGGTTTCCTAACGAACCGTCTGAACAGCTGCTCCAACGGTAACAAATTTGAACCTCGCGGCCAGTTAGGAGACCGTGCAATATATATGAATGGCGGCTAGTTAGGAGACCGTATGGATGTATCACGGCTAGCTAGGAGACCGTATGCTTGTATTGCGGGTTCCAGGAAGGCCGTATGAATCAGGCGGCTCTCTAAATAAACGTATACATCCCATACGGTTTGCAGGAAGAAGGTATATGTGTGGGAGTTCTTCTATCACACCGTATGTCTTGGACGGAATTCTATACAAGCGCGGAAGTATGAAGCGTCGAGCCAGAACACCGTGTAGTGAAGCGCTACTGTAATGTTTCGTATCTTCAAGGGGCGTTGTTACAGCTAACCGTATTATGAGGCGTATACTTAGCTGAGCGCAGTACCATATGTTTCTCTAGGGATACTTCTGATATAAATACGCTCCTCTAGCTGAACGTATTCGGCATACGCTATCTCACATGCCTGTGCGAGTATACTTAGTATTCGGAGAGAATTCACTCCGATACTGTAGCAAATCTGGAGTAAAACACAAATATGTTCTCCAGTTGCGGCTGCAAACTGGCGAGTAAAGAGAAAATTTTCTCTTCTCTCTTTACTCTACTCGCCCGTTGCAGTTGCTCTAAGTATTCCTATTTCTTACCTTCCACACAATTTGTATTTAAAATTCTACTCTTCATTCGATAAAAATTTATTTTTATTACTTTTCAATTCTAGTTTTTCTTACTTACCGCTTCCAAAAGTCCACTCAATTTGACTATAATGACGACCTCTCTCCAAGTATAGTACAAACATTTTTTATATGGATCCTTATCTATGTTAAACGCACGTCGGATACACACAAACATCGTACTCATCAATAACATCGCATGCATATACCACAAGTAATTTTAGTATAAGTTTACTAATAGTGTCTAAAATTTTAATATATAAGTTATTATATTAGTGTATATGTTTATTCACTTACAAATGTTTTGATTATCAACGGTTTATTAAAAGAATTAAAAACTTAAATTTATTATATATACATATTTAATAAGGAATATTGTTGATTACATAACGTATCTGTATCTTAATCTTTGGAAGATAGATTATTATACATATCATAGTTGTTGGTTCAATTGTAAACCTCGATAAGGAGTTTATTCCTTATATAGTTACATAAACCTCGTAGTTAAAAGTCTTAAATCTTGTGATTAGACGCCAAATTTATTGCCTTGAGATGAGAATGTATCTTCACATAATGAGAATTTATAGAGATCAACAAGAAAAAGAGACTAGGTAGGGTTTTGGGTTGCTCAAATTTGAGTAATAGATATTTTTAGGGTTTGAGAGATTTTATCGTGGGGAGAAAAAAGAGAAAAGAGTACTCGGTTGACAGTTAAAATATATCAACATTACTTGATCTAATACTTGACTTTAGTTTTATGGATATTTTTTTCATTTAATTTATGATTTCACTTTGAGGTAATATCCATTTACAATCTTATTTAGATACTATCTCATAAGATTTGCGCCAATTTTTCTTTAATGCTCAAACGAAAAAAAAAGTAAAGTTAATTTTTTGATGATACATTGTTCTTATAAAATCTACGTTCCCACTAAAAATGATCACAATCCAACATACCAAACCTCACCATCTACCAATCTTAATTTCAACATGTAGATGGTAGAACTTTGACAGGCGAAAATTATAAATATATGTGTCTCATATCAGAAATATTGAATTTGTAAATTTATTCATGTATTGTGTCAGAAATATAGAGCATAGATATCTTGGAGAGCCACCTTTCTCATTGCTCAGGGAAAGGAAGCCATGGTCCTCAAAGCTTGTTCGATTACGTCCATTATCCCTTGCTTGTATCACCAAGCCTTGATCCACCATCCTTGCTTGTATCACCAAGCCTTCGTCCATCGTGCCTTGCATCACCAAGACTTTCTCCATCATCCCTTGCTTGTTTCACCAAGCCTTGGTCTACCATACCTTGCATCACCAAGCCTTAGTCCACTATGCCTTGCTCGAGTATCCATGGTTTTCAAGGACTATGTTTTGCACAAGATATGAAACCCTGGTCCCCGGGACCATCCTAGTTCAAATCACTAATCCTTGATCCACCAAGGCTTGATCGGTCATGCCTTGTTTGAGCAAGCCTTGTTCATGTCAGCCTTGTTCGTGTCAGCCTTGATCGATCATGCCTTGTTTGAGCATGCCTTGTTCGTGTTAACCTTGTTCGGCCATGTCTTGCTTGAGCATACCTTGTTGATCACGTGTCCTTGGGGACCGTGCTTTGTTGGACCAAACATTGTTGGTCACGCGTCCTCGAGGACCATGTTGTTCGACCAAGTCTTGATTGGTCATGCGTCCTCGAGGACCATGTTCTGTTCGATCAAGCCTTGTTGGTCACGTGTCACGCCAAACCTTGGTCCGTCAAGCCTTGGTCCACCAAGACTTGATCACCATGCTTTGTTCGATCACACCAGGACTTGGTCCCCAAGGACCATGCTTTGTTCGATAAATAAGCCTTGGTTCCCGAGGACCATGCTTACTAAATTCTCAGGGACGCGATGTTAATGCTTTCCCCTTTAGAACACTTGCCAATCCTTGTTTGATTCTCGAAAGCGTGGTGCTAACTTTGCTTAATCCTCGAGATCGTGACGCCAATCCCACGCTTGATCCTTGATAACTGTTGCATAATCTTGACTTTGGACCTTTCTAAGCTTGCGCCATTCCCAAGCATGCGCATATCCAGGTTTGTCGCTTCCAAGTTTGTGTCATTTCCAAGTTTTTCCCCTTCTAAATCTTGGGCTGATCAAGCAGAAGAAGATGATGAAAAACGTAGGCGCAAGGCGGAGAAAAAGGCTAATATCGCTGCTGGTGGCACTAATACTGCTGCTGATGGAGAAAATCATAGTGAGGATGAAGAATCTGGTTCGGTAACTATAAGGGGCCAGACAGGCTCTGTAGGGGATGAGAATGCTTCTTTTGGTCTTTCTATGGCTTCATGTGCTTCCTTTTTTCTAACTTTCTAGACTTATGTCCTTCTTGGGACGCCAGAAGCAGGCTTGTGCCATTCCCAAGCATGTGCACATCCAGGCTTGACGCTTCCAAGCTTGTGCCATTCCCAAGCATTCCCATATCCAGGCTTGTCAATTCCGATCTTGTGCACTTCCAAGATTAGACTTACTAACCTTACTAGACTTAACACTAGTAATTAGATTATTCGAAATAGTCATTCATATGACCCAACCATCAAATATACCAGACATCAAACGTCTCATAAGGGGATACTCATGGAGGTATTGGTCTGGCGGTCTCTAGTTTGTGAAGTGTGACCAAACACCCACGATGAGAAGGAATTAAGTGGGACGTTACTAGAGAATGGATTAATGGGAATTGCGATTACGGGAATTCTCCCAACCATAATGAGAGTTACGGTTTAAAAACATTTCCCAGCAATATAATGGACATGATCTCAACCATATTCTCCACCTCATTATCTCTCCATCTATTCCACTTCTTATGAAATCAAGAGTTCGAACATTATAAATAAAACACTTCTTCTATTTTCAATAACAACAACACACAAATCAGAGATAACAAGTTTATGAAAGCTCATCAGGCTATTCTAAACCACTTCATATTCTCTACTTGAACTCTACCACAAACATTAGAGTTCTTCGACTAAAACTCACCGAGCTCTGATCTCATCCTTCTCTTCTTGCCTCCCCAAAATCAACCATTTTTTCCTCCTTTGTGACCGAAGCAAGGCTTGAACAGTCATTTATTTGGTTTAGGCTAGCCTTATATGATTTTGATCTCTTGTATTCTTTACGATTTAACCTTCACCCTTTTATATATTTTTCCACTAAAACACAACCGTTAATTTTCAATTGTTGATTTTCAAAGTAGTAGATGGTGGTGTTGTACGTCTCAGACTGTGTTTCTTTTGTAGGAATGTAGAGTCTTGTAAGAATAAACATACCACCAAAATATTAACTTCAAATTCATAGTTGTTTCAACTTCATATCAAAAGTTGACACAAATATTGCAAGAAAGTATTGTGCAAGGATCCCCCTCTTTAACTTTTTAGTTTTTTGTATTTATTTTTCGTGCATCTTGTTTTTTTGTAATCTCTTCTCTGATTTGTTTTTTCTGATTATCGATTTTTTTAGGTGAAAATAAAATAAGGTCTTGTTGATTATCTCTTGTTAGTGTTTATTATCTCATTCGATGACTCAAAAACTTTTTGTTTTACTCTAATGCATTAAAATATATTGTGTGATGAAAAATACGACAATATAATTTTATATGTGTCATACAACTTATGATTGAAATAAATGATAAATTCCAATTCAACATCCCAAACTGATAGTTTATACATATTGATCTTACATATAAAGTGTGCTTCGATAAGCAAATTTAAGGTTATGAAGGCACCATTATTTTTATTCTACTATATTTGCAAGGGTCAATCATAGGTTCAAGTCACACACTCCCATAATCCATTTTCTCTTGATAGAATCCACTTCAACTATTCATATCAAATAAATAAAACTTCATACATCAAGTAGGTATTTGGTTTTTGTTCCAGTCATACTACTATAGTTATACCTTTTGAGTGTTCGATGAAATACCTAACAAAAATGGTAAAAATAAAATATTCTGGGGGTATATATACTTCTGGTATAATTTCCTTAAGCGTTTATCATTTCTTTTATCCAAAATTTAGTGATCATCTGTATGATGCAGATGTATTGAGCAATTTTAATTAAAGTAGGCAAAGTTTTTTTTAAGTATTATTGTATAATGAGTGTGTTAAAGGGTATCCAATTACCTATAACTGAACTAGTTGATTTGGTTCGTGCCTTGGGTACTAGTATCATACCCATAATTCGAATCTTGGGTACCAACATTCCGCGTAAAAGTAAGTTTTATGTTGTGGGCTTATTTCCATAATTCTTTACCTACTAAAACTATGCTTAGACATAGAGGAGTTAATGTGAACATTGAAGTTTGTGTGTTTTGTAATAATGGAGTTGAAATGGGAATAATCAATTACTCCATTCTTCTTTAGATTGGGAAGTTTGGATGTGTTTTGTGAAAGCCTTTAGAATTTCATGGACTATACCAGCTACTTTACAACATCAGTATGATGCACGAGAGAGAAACATTCTAAAAGGAAGTTGTTATGGAAAATTCTTCACTTTTCGTTAGTATAGAACATTTGGAGGGAGCGTAATAATATACTTTCCGGATCTAGGCATAAAACTAAGGTGAGATCAAATTTTTGATTATGCATATTATTTTTTTATCGAGTTCTAATGATAATATATTTATTCTCATTGATTCAATCCATATTCTAAGTAACTTGGAGATGATGTTGCACTTGTAATCATCTTGTAATATATGTAACTGGGAGATGGTGTTGCACTTGTAATCATCTTTCAATAAATTTGTATTAAGTTATTTTCTTATATATAACCTTTTCAATTCGGGAAAAAAAATGGTTAATTGACGTTTGATACTTGGATTTTTTCCAAAGTTAGTGTTTGGCAAAACATTTGTCCAACTTAGGTTTTGGTACTAGGAAATGACATTGACTGTCTTTATACATACTTTAATTAATTTTTTATAATACATTATCTGAGTTTACTAGGTTTGAATTTGTGCCGTAACGGCACGGGCTATATGTTATAGTTGGTTTCTCTGTATCGTTGATTGCCAATTTCTTAACTTATTTGAATTGGTCATATTGGTGCTCAAAACGATAATGACATTTACTAAGATGGTTATTGGTTTAAATTTGTTAGATTCATTAAAAAACATTTTTTTTGAAACATATTAGGTTTTTAAATTGGATATGTTCAGAATTATTTCTGAGTTATCATAATTAACCTTTGCACTCCATTTCTAACATCCTTTGGACATATCCATGTCAATTGCAATTACCTGATTAATAATATAAACATATATCATTAAGTTTGTAAGGTTTTATTTTTTTTACTTTTTTCATACATGGTTGGTACTACATTAATCAACTGTTTTTTTAATGGACAACTTCATCAACTAATTCAAATGCAAGTGGTTGTTCTCTTGATAGGACTCAAGACACACGAAAATCAAGCAGTAGAATAATTACTACCGCATATAGTTACTGAATCATATTCAACATAAGATTTGAATGTGCAATTACCCAGGTGTCATGCATAGGGTGGCCAACCATTATTTATCCTTCAATAAGTGACTGCAAGTTTAGAAGATGTACCAATTATAACAGAAAAAATTGAGAAGACTCGGTGAATCAAGTGTGTAATATTTTGTACTTCCACATTTACTATAAGTAAAACCAAACATTTCAGTACTAAACAATTACCCATCTAAGTCAGGTATATTCCCATCAGAGACATGGTATATACCCTGACCATTTATAAAAATGGTTTTAAACAGTTTTTTAAACCTATCAAATTCAACTATTTAAAAATACTTTTCCAAGTTTTACCTCTGAGCAATCCCAGCAATCAAATTTGTATTGCATGTTATCTATTTTGTATAGCAAATAAGCCTCCAAAAAATTACAATGGTTGTAATCATGTATTCACGATGTACTACTAACGTTAAAGAAAGCCCCAGAGTAATCATGTATCCATATTGCTACCAACGTTGCATGTTCTAGCAAATGTTGGATAGGACAATAGGGAAGAAACTCACCAATCGTGGAGCCATTAGAGATGACAATGTGATAGTCTTTTCAGGTGGAGCCGTAACGGCACATGTTATTTTGTATTTTCTTAAGTTTGGGCATCAAACATTCTCTAAACACCAATTAATTTATTGATATGTTTTTATTTTATTTATGTATTTGGAATTTGTGTTGATCTTTTATTTTTATTTTGGGTATACGTATTGACTTTTATTCATGCGTTTTGATGAAATAAATAAGATAGGCATGCGTAACGACCAAAGGTTCACCCAAATTGACAGTTATATGCTAGAAACTTATTATTTTTATTGCAATTAGAAGTAAAAAATGCCACAAATCTATGATTTAAGAAAAAAAAAGGTAGTTATTTAATAGGGGGCGTATGCTGGGACATCAAACATTCTCTAAACATCAACTAATGCATTAATATTTCTTTTATTTTTCTTTCCCTATTGGAAATTCGTATTGATCTTTTAGACAAAATTTGTTGGAATAAGGACGATAGTCAGCCGTAACTACTAAGGTTCATCCAAATTGCTAGATAGCTATGACAAACCTCTTTTTTCCATTTTTTGTTTCCCCCGGTTAACAAAAAAAATGTTAATATCATATTGTGTTTCGAAACTTAGATTTTTTTCATATATATATAAGTAATCTCGATTGATATGCCTATTAATTGATAGATTTTTTCAACTCATTTTTCATCCACACATGAATCTAAAACAAAAGTACTATAATATGTATAAGTCTGTTGTATTCTTGAGTATGAGATTTATGAAAATGATACCTACTCAAACTGAAGAATTAAATACATTAATCCTTGAACTCAAACTACTCAGTAAACCCTCTTTGTTAAGCCATCTATGAGCTTGGCTATTATACTACACATCAGATTTATACCAAAGGTGTAATTCCTTTTATATGATTTTGTATTCTTTCCTTCTTCAACAACAAAGGATATCATCACATCATACAAAGAAGCTTACCAACAACGATCACCAATTCCCATGATATTTAAGGAGCTTACCAATTTATAATTTTGGAGAACAATCCAAACTCAAAAAACACTAAACCAAGTTATAAATACTCCAAACTCGCAACTGAACTAAGTCATAATGAACAGAGTTAGACTGACATTGCTAGCATGCAGACTATATACTTGGGTTGATGGACCTACAACCTTAATATTGGTTGAAACTGGTTAGATTTATTATACATGTTGGAACTGATTTGCAAATAGCTTGCAAAACTATTCTCTCTCCATGACTGCTTGATCGCCTGAACATATCAATTGAACTGTATTGTAATACTTTGGATTGACAGTTGAAGCAGCACGATAAATTAGTCTCGTTGCTTTTACACCTGCACATATCATCAGTAAAGAGTGAGTACTTTTTGCACAATGAATAATAAACCTATAGATTACTCTCACCATTTGCTTCAAGTTATTGGTTTTCAAGCATAACATAGCAATATTGTGGTAACATGAGATTTTTAATTTCTGATAAAAAAAACATGATATTTTTAACTATCCATCTTACATGTCCCTCCCGCACTTACCAAGGTCATAATAAGCCATGATATGCGGATGATATCCTTCTGCACAAAATTTAAATACAACTTATGTTACTGAAAACATAGATGATATGTGATCGATGATTTTTTGATAATGATAGTTTTTCACAATTGTAGCAAAATATGAGTGGGAATGGTATTAAGAGATAAGATCAAAAATATTCAGTTAATCAGTTGGACTTGAATCAGTTGATAAAGTTGTTTATTAAATTATACCCGTTATTTTAAACTGATGCTTTTGTTAGTAATCCAAAAGGTCATCTCAGGACTATGCACATTGATCGTCTCAAGTCCCATAAAACAAGAATTTCTAATTTGAGCCTAAAAGAAATGAAACTGACCAATGGATGCATATTATTTTTAATCATAAAAACTCAGAGAGACAGGCACATACCATTGGACTCACCAACACATCACATTCACTAATAATAATAATAATAAATAATAACTCATACATTTTCATAATCCAATGATTCCAAGAGATTACAGTAATTAAGCATTGCTTTACAAAGCAATACCTTAAAACTTAAATACTCTCTCCATTTTCTAACGGTACCTAAGAGAATATCGAAACGACACGGACTATTTTGCAGTGATATGAGCTGTAATTACCAAAAATATTTAACACATCTGATTTAGATAAGTTCCATTCTAAAAGTAAGCACTTTGGTGATCAAAGTTAGCCATATTTCTCTATAATCTTATAATATGAAACCACTATAATAACAAAAATTGTTAGATTGTAGTAGTTACCTAAGCTATGGCTGACGGGAACTACAAATCTGCAGTGTCGGTAATCCATGGCTGACAGAAACTACAAATCTGCAGTGTTGGTAAGCCATGGTTTAGCTCACGGAAAATTGGTTTCTGCCTCATTTTAAATATATTATTATATGATATTATGTTTTTAACCTGAGTTTTCTCTTTTATTGGCTTAGCTATATTTAACCAGAAAAAAATACACAGTAATGTTTGCACTAATGTTATATACTACATCCGTTTCAACAAAAATATTACTATCACTTTTTATTTTAACCTATTTTTAGACTCAAGTAAAAAAATAATAATAACACTTTTGATGAAACGGAGGGAGTATTTTTTTTAGTTCTCATGGAATAAATATTTATTTATTTTTGTTACTTTTTAGATCATCTTTATACCTCAAATACACGGAACAAAATAACCAATAATCATACGATGTGGTTAATTTATATGCTTTGCTCTTTGGTCAACCTAGTTCATATATATAGTACTGTATAAGATTGTTTTCAACGGGTGAAATTAGGCTAACCAACTATCCGTATCTTTAGATAAAACCGTACTTGTAAAATACTGTGCACAAAAGCTGATTCGGTACATGGGAGGTGGCACCGATCTGGTCCAATAAGACTTAAAGACGCACATGGTTCTTTATATTTTTTTTAAAGTCGAATGACCACAGTTTAATCGGATGATTTATTTTTTTATAAATCCATGGCACCAAAAGAAACACACTTATGAATGGTTTTGTGAGTTCCCATTTTATAGGTAGCCTATCTACTGAAACCTAGCTGGTTATAGAACTGTGCAAGGGGCAGATGTTAGCACCTCGGTGTTGATAATATTATTTTTCCCCCTTCTTATGACATTACTTCTAAAATGTAACAGTACGGGGTTCCATAGGTAAAACAAATTTTTTAAGTATTCTAGGTCAGAGCTCAAATGTAAGTTAAACTTGTACTGTTTATATGCAGAATCACAGAGTCATAGTTCTCATAAATATAGGGAATATAGTAATAGCCAGTGACCCTATATAATACTTTTGACTCCCGAACGAAAAACGACATTTATACTCTAAATGCAGACCCTGTATTAAATAAACTTCAGTTGTTGCCTTCTTCCTCAAATGAAGATATTCTCCAGTATGCCCACACTGCATATAAAATAACAATGCTACTTAGAATAAGTAGCAATAGCTATTTATATTGGAAATGGAAGCTAAGGTGCATTTGACTAAACAAATAATAAACATTTACCTGATCTACTTTTAGGGGGTCGTCTTCACGGAGGTGAGTATCGGCAGGAATGAGCCATAACAAACATGATGGTAATCCTTTTACATATACCGGGCCCTACAAAGAGAAACGTATATAAAACATAGGATCCGGTCTTCATACAATAAAAATTACACCAAAGAGATCCCATATGTAAAAAGTCTAATCAATCAATAGTCTCACGGACTAAATATTTCCATTACTTATCAAGCTATTTCGTTTTTAAGAAGACAGTTGCACTGAACTATACTTCCCATAGTATGCAAACATATATGAAATGACTATAATCTGCTGAAAGTGATAAACAATTCTCTTAACTTGTACACTGCCTAGTTGTTTCTTATTTTTTACGAGAAAGAAAAAAAACAGGACAAAATTGCAAAAAAAATCATATATAGTAATTACGGAGACATGAAGTTGCTAGAATGCTTAATATGAACTTGTACAAATAATTTACCTTTGGTCGTGTGAGGAGATCCACAGCCTGGAAGAAATTCCGAAACATAATGCATTAACCCAAATGTCTATACCGTTAAAAAACAGAAGAGCGAAACATGCATATTAGTTATGATTTCGATTCTTTGTTTAGTTTGGTAAAACATCCTGCCTCTTTTGATAAGTGTAGATGAAAAGAACAATCGGTCACAAAAATATGTTTGGCTGTACATAAATCCACTACCTAACAACTTTGCAAAACTCCAAAGTCCAAACATTGTAATGTACAACAGGAACAATTAGGGGCCTGCACCCGTTCTTGTACTTAGAAACTAAAACTAATCTTAATGTTACAATACTAACTTTTTCACGAGTGACTAAATAAAAAGAGTCTAACTCAAACAAATCAGTGAATCACGTAAAGCCGCAAAAGAATCAGGTTTCAGCTCTATTCACGGTTTCTACTTCACACATTTTATGATAGTGAATGAGCCTCACTGACACCTATTAATGCACATTTCTATTATTGCACATTTCTACTTCACACATTTCAGATAGCTGTTTCCTACCTAGATTTGAAAGTGTTCATAATAAATTGATCCATTGGTAAACTAAAATTGCAGTTCTAGTGAATAAAATAGTTAATGCGGAGAGGAGAAGTAGAGCTACGGCGATTTTGCAACCTATATCTGGTTTGATTTCACCATTTCTCAATGTTATGAAACATCGAGGTAACTAATTACTAACCATTTACTTTGTTATGTTCTTGTTAATCTTTGACTAAGTAATCAACTATCTCACACTTTTCAAGAACTACTGCATATCACGAAATTTAAAATAGTTCATGTAACACATTAAGGCAGATACAAACTCTAAATAGCAATTCATAAAATGACTGACTGGCTTACTTAGAATATGACTGACTCATTGACTGACTGTGATGTGACGTATACCACCTGTATGACTAATATGATATGGCTTACTTAGAACGGCATGAGATAATGCTTGAGTCTACTGTGAAAGAAATGAAGCATTATAGCCATTCACTGTATGTGCTGTGCAGGAATACTCCCCTTCTACTTCCCTCACTTACTCAAAGTAACCAAAATTTTAAGTAATTGTTCATTTTTATCTTTGTATTAAACTCTCGATAAACGGATGCAGATGTAATTTTGCTGTTTACATTTGCGGTAAGTTGAAATCTTTACTCTGCAACTTCTCCCACCTACCACAGTTAGCAACTTACACAAAATAAAGCCTCATAAGCTAGCCTGATCACTTTATTTCTTACCTAATGAAAACTTCGTGGGATTGTTAAAAACAGGAATAGCTATGTATTAACACGATCTGGAGTTCACACAGCGAGAGATAGGGTGGTAATACACAAAACCAAGCTAACGGAAGTTATACGCAGCAAACTGTTAGTAGAAAGAAAAAAACAGTAACTATCGTTCAAAAACATTCAAAACATAAGACCAAATGTTGTGGGACGGTACATGATAATAGAGGATAACTATTATCAGAACAGACGTATAATGTATAGGGCGATAAACATGATAAGTAAACAAAGTAAACCTAGAAAACAATACTAACCAAATATTCAGAATATTTTATTCAATCTACTAATCAGGTGGTAAGACAGAACTCACTGTTCACCTTGCGAGTTTTAGCCAGTTGTTTAATTTCGTCATAGAGAGCCTTCATATTCGCTTGTTCTTCTTCAGTGCCCAAGTTTCCATCAGCTTTAATCGTGGTAAAAGAACACGGGTGAGGTGTTGTAGGCACATGAAGAGTATGCAGGTCATCTGGGATGGCACATAGAGTGGTTCGTTTTGGATCTACAAATACACGAAACAAAAAAATATATTGAAAACAAAAGAGCATTACTTAAACAGAGGGGATATAGAAGGAAATGTATAAATCTAAAGCTCAACAGAGGGGATATGGATGACACACATTAAAGTAAAAATTAGATATACCCAATCTGACAAAGGTGATACATAGACAATAATGCATGCCAATGATCTAGCTAACCTGAGAAACATTCAAGTTTTGGGGAGTAAAATTCTCTTTTGTTTGGGACATTTTGTTGAACATGTAGAAAACATTACTTGATTGTGCAATCTTTGTTGAACATGTAGGAAGGCTACAGACAAGAAAAGAAACAAAATGTATAGACATCTCACATACAATCTCCAAAATCAGATAAACAACCCAACATAATTTGAAGAACGAAATATTCCTGACCCCAAACTAAACCCCTATGGCAGGCAAAACGAATAGAAGAAATATACCCCAGTGAAAAACAAATCAAACAAATCTAGCAAAACTGAAGAGAGGAATATTGATAAAACCTATTTGTTCGAGTGGGGTATGGACTTTGGAGGCATTTGTGATTAACGATTCATAATCTACTCTAGAAATTTTTTTTGAAGGATTTTACAAGGAAATGGAATAACGTGATCAGCTTGCTGAGCAACCAACCTGTACAATAGGATTCTTACTCTCTCCCTTACTTAAAAACATACCGCAACTTGTCCTAGCATCACTCTCAATTCCCTGAAAAAGCATTCGAGAAATATATCAGATATTAAGACATGATACATTCGAGCACAACAAATTTGAGTAGTAAGAAAGAAGTGAGATCCATTGTAATACATGCCTTGCATGTTTAAGCATCCTGAACCTAAGAAAGCTGGAGGGCGAGGCCTGGCAATGCTATAAGATGATCACATTCCTACAATATCATATCACAATCTGTTTCTTTTAGCTCATTGCAATTTCTTGCACATAATAGCCTTGACATGACCATGTAATTGAGACATTCATACCTCCGAGCTTAAGAAATTATGCAGGACAATTCGTGGTTTCCAGCTGATAATCTCAGGTTTTACCTACAACGGCAAAAGAAATTAGTAAGTGTACAATAAAGCTAGAGTGGAACGAATATAAAGGTAGTGTAGATGGACATGAAGGTGCAAACTAGACATACAAATATGATTTGGAGCATCTTTTTCTCATCGTCATTCTCACAACACGAAAATTTAGAGAGACAAACCACTGGATACAATAAGAATAACCTTTGAGAACCAAATTTCTTATCTGAAAATAAAAATGACACTTACCAAAGCCTCCCTATTAGTGATGACCACCCATGGTGCCTCATTGCCTCTTTATATTCTTGACCGTTAACATAGATGTTACATTTGCAATAAAGCATCCCATTAGAATGTACATCGCACAGCTTCATAGGCTCACAATGAATCTAGAGTAGTTGTTCTTCTGGAAAAAACAAAGTCGCACATGAGTCTTTCTATCATAGATGGAAACAAAATGCTTAAACTAAGTCAGATAAAGCACATGATTGGGTTTGTTGCTGATGTTTTAGTTCTAGAAATTGAAACAAGAATTTAAACAGGTAATAAAGTACAAACCATAGAAGTCCTCCATCAGCTAATTGTGCTGCAATATCGGTACCTCTTGCAACCTCTACTCCATAGCAGCAATATCGGTACCTTTTGCAACATTTGACGTTTATGTAGTCGAATTATCTATCTTTTCAGAGTTCTAATTAAATCTCGACTCTAATTTCCTTCTTGCAATGAGGTTCAGATGGATACTAAGATAACCATGCCAATATATAAAATCATAATTCAGATGGATAGTAAGATAAGCATTTTCACATGACTGATGTAGCAGGTGAGCATAATTTTGTGACAATCACTCTAGCTTGCTACTATATACCCAGATCTCTGATGGTACTTAGGGTTCATAAGATAACACTATTGCATATGAAATTTCAAGAATATGCGCGACATTATATTACTGGGTTATTATTGATTTGCTGCTAATGATCATACCCTTTTATGGACTGCTTGTATTTGTAGTACCCAACACAGAAAGAATTAGGTTCGCATGACGACGCTGTTACATATTCATCTTCTAAATTACACTAGCGTCATACTCATGGATATGGTCGTATGTTACAAATGATCAGAACTTTTCCTGGATTGATACAGTTCGCAATTCCAAACCCCATGCTCAGCACTAATACAAAAAGGTTGATCACTCATCACTAACTATGGCACCATCTAGGAGAATATTCAAGGCAAAGGTTTGAGCTGATGATAATGTGATACCTAAGATACCGTGATTCTTCTTTTGTTATCGTAAAAGCAAGCAAACAACAATAAAAAAGAATAGATACCTTGAGAAGCTCATATATGTAGTAGTGTTCGTCATAATCTGTTAACGTTGGGTACAAAACTTTGAAATCTGTGTCGTTCACAAACTCAAATATCAAGCTACGAGTTTTTGAGTGCTGGTCCCTGACAATGTCGAGCAACTTCCCGATATTAGTGCCTTCACAGAGATTCTGAAGTATTTTTATCTCCCTCTTTATCTGTATAGTAGGACATGTGAAGAAAACAAACATAAAAATCTGAAAAGAAAGAAGTTGAAGACTCCAAATAGAATAAAAGCTTCAGAAATGCAGGTAGAAGCAATAAGACTCCATGTTTCTAAAAGGTAGAAATGCCTCGAGTTAACATGAATCTGAAATTGATATCTTGTAATGGACTAGTTAAATTTGTATTATGAAATTTTTTACCTTCTTCTTTTTAACAGGCTTAAGGATCTTGATGATGCACTTCTCATTGCTAGTAGCATTTATACCTTCAAAAAACCTCACTATATTTTCCCCATCCTACTTCTCAAACAACTTCATAGTCATCTTGATCACTGACCATAATAATAACAAAAGAAAAGAACACATAAAAACATGTAAAATGTAAGCACTCTTACAGCTGCAAAAAATTAGCACGAAAAAAAAACGAACTTGAGATAAATATAACAATCAACAGCTTCAATTTTGTTGGTTCCGGTCATTAACAGATTTAAATGAATCAAATTTATCAATAGACATTTAAAACAAACTGAAAATCTTTCAAAAGTAATTATACCTAGCTGATTTGAGAAAATCAAATTGATCTTTAACCAAATAAATCAAGCCTATAACTTAAATATTTGCCAGGTTTCCAAGTCAGTTCCATGAACCTTTACATAATCCAGAACTAATACGACGAAGCTTAACTTCCGACCGGTAACAACAGCAACTACTGCGAAATGCTGATACTCTAATCTGTACTCATAGAGGTAGTAATTCCTGGAACAGATTAACAATTTGTTACAGGATATGAAAATATTTTTATAGGAGTAATTCAATAGGAGGAAAAAAACCATGAAATTTTGTGATTGAACAACATAACTTCACGTTGGTCCCTTCAACTTGGACCTAAACTTTACCTGATACCTTCTTCTCCTCCTTGATTTTGATTATACTGCAGAATACAAAGTTGCCCCACCTGCATTTGACATTTGACAACAATTCAAAAGAAATAAAAGTAACCGTTTCTAACGGAAGAAAAATCTTAAAATACTTAAATTCTAATAAATTATCCCATGGATCATAACATCTGTTGAATAAAGTTACTTTTCACTATTAGAATAAGATCCCCAAGCCATAAACTCGCATAACTGAATAACACAAAATAGATAAAGTAGATTTACCTGGTACGAAGATTCTCGTGACTGTTCTCAATGAACCCAAGTCTGGGAAGTAATCTCTATCTCGATACATACATGACATGATACATTTATAGAAAATAATCCATAAAAATTTAGCTAATGCAGGCTCACCAAGGGTAAATATCTGTCAAATTTAGCTAATGCAATTACTGAATTTTGCTACAGAAGAACGAAATCACTGAGCATCAAACACTCGTTAGAGGTCTAAATATAGCATAAGACTTAATAAGTAAGTAATTCCAAACGAAAACCAACATGAAGTAGAGATACTGGTAACTTGAGAAACAGAGACGAACTATATATTATCTTTTGTAGCCTTTCTTGATAATGACTTTCCTTTAGATGTTGACCAACTGGGCATAGAAAGGTCACCAATATCTGGATTTGCCGAAAAGAGGGTTTCAAGCATATATTCAACACCAAGAATCATCAAATCTAAAGAAACAACCCCCAATTATTATATCTCTTCCATCTTTAACATCAATCTCAAGTCTCAGTTTCTCAATCAAGTACTTGAGAACATTAACTTTCCCTCCAGCAGCAGCAGAATGAAGTGCACGACAACAATTTCACCTTTCAACAAAAACCACAACAATAAAAAAAAAAAATCAATTAGCAACAAAATAGAATCTGATCGAAAAAGGTAACAAATAAGTAGAGAAATTGAGATATGGAGAAGAGATACATAAAGATCGAGAAATTAGGGTTTTTCGGAGAAGGGATAACATATATATGTTGGATTTTTTTTGTTCAGGGTTACGAAAAAAAATCTATTTTCTAGGGTTACGAAAAATTCAATTAGGGGTTCTATCCAATAAGCTCTTGAGCGTGGCAAATCACCCTGTTCTAAAACAAACATAATTAAAAAATTCAGTGAAATAGTTAGGAATCAGATGTTAAAAGAGAGAACTGACCTCTATAGATGAAACCTTTTCAGCAGCCATGGATACATCAGTAAGACAGTGAAGAAATGTGTTGTTGATATGTTTATTAATCGATTTCAATGAAAGATTTGGTGGATTTAGAGATAGAAACTGGAACTAAGAGTGAGTTCGATTCGAATGGCGGGGATGAAGCGATTTGATTGAATAATAAGAATCAGTGATCGTAGTGAAGAAGAGAGAAGAGAGTGGTGAATAAGAAAGGTAAAGAGAAATTGATCGAATTTTTGTCATGGAAGGTGTGGATGGTTAATAGCATTAAATGAGATGTAATAGAAGAACACTGAATGAGATGTAACTGAAAAACAATTAGTCTACACGCGCAAACACTCCGAGACGTTGGATTAGGGCAACCACAATGGGGCGATCAAACCCATCGATCAAATGACTAAAAATTTAATCGATGGTCAGCAGCAAAAACAGCGGTGGATAGTCAGGCGGTACCCTAGGACCGCGCTTGAGAAGAAGCGAAATTGTAGAAGCTCGCCCACCAGGACGGGCGATATGTTAACCTTCCGCCTCTTACAAGCGAAATAGTAAAACGCCGCCCGGGGAAAAAAATTTCAAGCGAAATCCCAGACTCACGCTCATGTCCTAAGCGTTGCCCCACGAGCTCGCCCGGTGGGGCGAGATTCTGGCATCTCGTTCTCCAAACGTGTGACTCGCGTGTGGGTTAGAAATACGGGCGCGGTTCTACAACCTCGTCCGTTAAAGACAAGCGAGCATCTAGCCTCTCGCCTGTCAATCTAATAAGAAACAAAACCCTACTTCTTTCTCCAGTCATCTTCATCGCCTCCTGTTTCTCCATCTCGCCCGTCGTTGCTGCTGTTCCCAACTGATTTTTCACCTGATTTTTCACCTGATTTTCGTCCGTCAACGACAACCCATAACCTCGTCCCATTTTTGTACTACATTCTAACCCCAACTCAACAAATATCAAAGGTATAATTGCTACCCTAAAATAATTAAATTCATTGTTTTAATTTCACATTTAGATAATTAAAATGTTAAATTAGTTTGAAGCATGTTATTTACTTGTTATATTATAAACCCATAATTGCAATTTTCGGTTGTGTTGGTGCATACAAACTTGGGTTAGCAAATTAGGGTTTATGTATTTGTGTTATAATTTATTTAGGGTTTTAAAATATGTTTTAATTAAATTTAATATACAATAACAATGTGTTGTAGCTTAAATATGGTGGATGTTGGAATTATTAAGAAGTGTGTAATTGTGGTTAATTTTGAAAGTTTATGCATTTTTTTGATATACTAATTTTCAACCCAACGATATATTAAATTTTTTGTACAGATGTCTGACAATGTTGTTTCGAGATGGGTCGGGAGAAGGAAAACGAGTAAAAAAGCAAAAATTACGGAGGAATCGGCAGCAGAGTCAATGGGCCCCCCGTATGTCGATGTCCCCGGGTTAGAACATTACACTGTGGTGGAAGATAGCAACGAACATGCTTCTACCAATATAACCTATTCCACCAACGTCGACTTCAGGTTTGATCACCGAGGTTCTCTGAAATCTGTTTTAAAGACTTACAAGAAAATTTGTGATACTTGTAATAGGGTCCAATTTAGAATTGAACGCGGAGGTTGGGGTAGATTACTATCCCTGCCTGTTGTAGATTCGTCCCACGCTTTGACAGATTTTATTATCGAGCGGTTTTGGGATACTACGAACACATTTCATTTTTCTTTTGGGGAGCTTGGGTTCACTCCCCTCGATTGGGTTATGTTGACCGGGCTTAGTATCGGTGTTGGTAGCTCTGTCCCTTATGACCCACAACTTTATAAATTTGAATATGTCCGTGCGAATATCTTTCCTGAACTGAAAGACAGTGCGGTATGCAAGAGGGAAGGTCTTCCGCCACAATGGGTTTCAGGTGCAATCACTCTCAAGTTTTTGAGCTCCTATTTTGATAATGACACATTGGAGGCGGCGAAAGATGATAGTGTGATTGCGGATAAAGTAGCGAGGGCTTTTTATATATATGCTTTGGGGAATTTTTTTTTCCCAAATGCAAAAACATACATTGATGCAGGATGGTTGGCTGCCTTTGATAATTTAGATGCAGTAAGTAACTTCGACTGGGGCGGACCTGCCTTTATCTAAATTGTATTCCGGTCTCTCCACGGCGTCTAGGGGACAGAAATCAGTATCGGGTCCCTTTCAAATTTTGGAGGTAATTTATTAACTATTATGCAAATAATTTTAGTTTGATAATTTTAATTTTGATGTTGTTAACTGTTGGTTAAATAATTTGTGTACCAGTTTTGGGGCTACGACTATCTGGGTATTTATCGTCCAACCATAACTAGGGCCCAAAACGATAATGAATGGCCCAGATGTCGTAGGTGGTTAGGGACACGCCGGAAGGCTGTTGATATCATGAAGTCTAGAACTGAACTGAATCAGTTAGCAGTTGACGACGTTTGCTGGCAACCCTGGTTGCCATCAGTTAACTACATACCAGAAGAGATTGGTCGTAAAGCAATATAACTTTCGGGACAAAGGGTTACATTTACGTGTCTTGGCAAAGTAAGTTTGGTTGTTTTTATTTCGTGCGGAGAATTTTTTAAATAACAAATGCATTAAAACTATTTATGTTTATTTATTTTGTTTATTTTTTTGGGATAAAGCACAATATGTATCTGGGAGAAAGGTGTTGGAGGCAGAACAACCCGAGTTGGGGTATTCCCGCCAACCCGCCTAGTTCAATTTCCAACTACGGTGATAAAGACATGAAAAACATGACAGCAACAGTTCATGGAAATTGTAGTGAATACGTGCGTGTGGTGGATTACGGGGTATATTTTGAATACTGGCGACATGTCACCAACCTCAATAAATATGTCACTGCCGTTGACTGGGAGGTTGAAACCTACGGATATGCGGGAGACCGGATCAAACACAACATCCCACGACCACGTGATGAAGTCCCTATTCCTCCTCCTCAACAATTACCTTATGTAAGTATTTGATGAATTTGGGGAACAAATAGTAGTGACAATTTTTGAATTGTTTTTTTCTTTGGGTTTAGTTTTATTATTTTTCTTTGCCAGGTGGCGGCTTATGATATGGTGCAAGACTATGCTACTTTTACCCAAGAGTTCCGTCAATTTACGTTATCGGAAACAAAGGATAGGATGGACTACATCCTCGCTAGGGAAGCTGAGTTCAACACTTTTCGAGGGCAGACAACCGCCGAAATTAGCTTACTAAAAGATCAGAATTCTTTGTTGAGCAGACAACTAACCCAAGCCCGTCAAGAACAACCGATGGGTTTTGCTTCATATGCTAGTACTCCACCTCCCAGATCATCACCGAAGGTTCGGCCTACCATCCCAACTACTTTCCCTCCATTTGTTCCACCTAGATCCAACTCGGGCTAAAGTAAACAATTTTAAATTTAGGGTTTTCATTAATAACAATTTTTTGGATTAATTGTATGTTGATTTATTGTTAATTTATATGTTATTTTTATTGTTGATTTATTAGGGTCCGTAGTTGGTTGTCAGAAGTTGAATGGTGCAACATTTGTTACCATACTTTTACCGTTTTGTTACCGTTGGACCTAACCTTTAATCTTTCATTTTTGAACGTTTTATTACCGTTACACATGGTTACCTTATCCAATTCACCATCCTTTCTACCTATAAGTACTTCACCAAGGGAGAGACTTTCAAGTTATATTCAATCTTCCATATCCTACATTTTCATTTAAAATTTATAATCTCCAGTTTTCGTTCAATGGGTGGTTATGAAAATTGGAACCTCAATGCAGAGAATTTTACACTGGAAGAAGATTTATCGATATGTCGAAATATTGTCTTGCATTATCCAGCTAGGGGAACAACAGATTGGTTGAACGTTGTGATGACACAACAATGGTTAGAAGAAACTCATGTGAATTTTTGTGCCGAAACTGGAAATCCCAACAACAGGAATCGAGCGGGGATTTTTGTTCGTTATATGTGTATTAAAGAGGAGGTACTTCAGTTTTCTTCTTTAGTTGCCAAGGTTAATGAATTTCGTGTTAGGCATGAAACAGACGATGACGTTGTACGTAGATCTACGGAAGAATGGGTTAGATGGAAACGTTCAGAATTCAAATACAAACCTCATTTCGAGATTTTAAGGGTTATGGATGAATTTAATCCTTTTGTATTAATTGTTCTCCCTAGTACTGTGAAACCACGTCCACCCCCACGTTAGAATATAATCTTTGAATTATTATGTAGTCACTGTATTGTCATTTCATGTCATTGCCTTGTCATTTTATAGCAAAATATCTCTGACAAAAATTAAAATAAAATCTTTGAATTATTATGTAGTAAGTGTATCGTCATTTCATGTCAAAGCCGTGTCAACTAAAAGCAAAATATCTCTGACAAATATTAAAATATAATCTTTGAATTATTATGTAGTCAGTGTATCGTCATTTCATGTCAAAGCCTTGTTAATTTTATAGCAAAATATCTCTGACAAATATTAAAATATAATCTTTGAATTATTATGTAATCAGTGTATTGTCATTTCATGTCATTTCCTTGTCAACTAAAAGCAAAATATCTCTGACAAACATTAAAATAAAATCTTTGAATTAT
>JAJJMC010007139.1:3876385-4024909 GCA_023531435.1 Papaver californicum | reverse complement strand
AAAAGGGAATACTCATGTTCTGTCAAGTTAAAGGTCATACAGGTACTGCAATTGGTAAATTATTAGAGAAGTGTTTGATAGATTGGGGTCTTGAGGATGTGTTTGGCGTGACCCTTGATAATGCTAGTGATAATAAAAAGGCAATTGATTATTTGAAGCAAAGTGTGATTGGTTGGACATGACCAACCGTTAGAGCCGAATATTTGCATGTAAGATTCTTTAAATCATAATTATGCAATTTCTTAACATTTATGTCAGGTGTCATTTCTAATATTTCATAATTTTATCATTTCTTATCAGGTCAGGTATGCAGCTCATGTTCTTGCTCTTGTTATAAGAGATGCAATACGGGTCTATAATCAGTCGATTACCAGGATCAGTTCAGTTGTTAAGTATGTGTTTAGTTCTCCTGCTAGGTTGGCTAAATTTAGGCATTGTGCTACTCTAGAAAAGATTGATTGTAAGAAAGGTTTGAGCTTAGATGTGAAAACTAGATGGAATAGCACTTATTTGATGTTAGATGTTGTAGAAAAGTATGAAAAAACATTTAAAAGGTTAGAAAAGTATGATAAAGACTACAGAAAGAAGTACATTTTTCCAACAAGTAAAGTCAGATGTTTTACCTAATGATTATGATATGGGTATTGAATCTATTGATGATATTGAAGAGTGTTCCTCTAGTTCTGAATCTGGTTCCGAATCTGAGGTTGAGGTTGAGCTTAAGGATGAGGACATGCAGGTTGAGGTTGTGAAGAAGACAAAGAAGAAGAAAAATGGAAAGGCGCGCCAACATGCTCCCTATGAAGAGGATTGGGAATATGCCAGAAGTCTTGTGAAGTGCTTAAAGGTATTCTTCGATGCTACTGTTAAATTTTGTGCAACTACACAACCTACAACTCATACTTTCTTATGGAAATTAGTAGTAATCCATGAACAATTAGTTGAGTTTAGAGATAATGTAACATCAAATCCTTTTATTACACGTATGGCTGGTATGATGTTTTCTAAGTACAATAAGTATTGGGGGGAGTATGAAAAGATGAATTATGCATTGTTTTTTGCTCAATTGTTGGATCCAAGAGAGAAAGAAAGGGGATTGGAGTACCATCTTGAATGTTTGTATGAGAAGGATACTTCGAAGGTTGCTTATGTTATGAGAAAGGTGAAAGAAGATTTTTGTTACTCTTTAAAGAGTATAAGTCTATGCATTCAATCTGTAAGGAGGGGTCAAGTAGCAACAGTAGTGTTTTTTATGTAGCTGATAGTACAGTTTCTATACAAGAACAAAGTCTTGTGTCTAGGATTAAATCAGGGAAGAAAAGGCATAAAAAGAACCCATCTTGTGTTGAGACTACAACAGAGTTGGACAGGTATTTGATGGATGTGTTTGATCTGTCTGATAGTGAAGGTGAGGAAGTTGATTCCAAATTTTACATATTGGTTTGGTGGAAGAACAATAGTAGCAGGTACAAGATACTCTCATATATGACAAATGATATATTATCCATGCCTGTGACTTCAGTTGCCTCTGAGTCAGCATTTAGCACCGGAAAGCGAGTGCTTAGTCCATAGAGAAGCTCCTTATCTACTAGGACAGTTGAGGTATTGCTTTGTACACAAAGTTGGTTACTAAAACCTATTGCTCTTGATCTTTTATTTGATTATGTACCAGATGATAACTCTAGCGTTGAGGAAGGTAGTGTTAATTTTTTTTTATTATTTTTTTTATTAGTCATCAATTCAATCTTTAACATAATATTTATTTTTTAATGGATGTTGCAGAGTTATTGGGTCATATGCCAGCGCCAGAATCTTTTGATCCTTGAAGTTCATTAGAATCATTTCATTGAAAGCTTTACTTTCTTGCATCTCATTATGAAACTTGTACTGTCTTTGTTATTCCCATCTGATCAAAATTCTTGTATTTTCTTTGTTATTGAATGCAAACACTGAAGTCTGTCTGTGAAAGAAAAGGGAAAAAAAAGTCTTGGTGTATTCTAGAAAAACCTTTACATTCTAACTCTATGTTGGTTATCAAATTGTAGTTATCAAACCTTTACATTCTAACTCTATTTTGATATAATTGGTAACTTTCTGTAGTGTTGTCTATAGTTTGAGACAATACGGCTACATGCTTTCAGCCCCTATTAAGTTAACTGTGGATTAATCAGTCACCTGCTAGCCATTTGATGGAGTACTTCAATTAGCAGCAGTTGCTTTCAATAGCCGATTAGAGGAAACTTCTTTTGCATGAACATCGTAGGAAAACATGGTAATACCTCCCAGTAAAATGCTACCGGTTTGTTTCACCTAGTAGTCTACAATGCCTTCAATTCTTAAATTCATATTGGAGTATCCATAACCCATAGTCGAATGTTTGTTAGGTTTCAACAAGTAAGTTTTTACCCTTTCTAAAAGACAAACCGACATACATGAACAGTCCAATCCTCTAATATCAATATTATTCATTTCAAGGGCAAGAACCCATCCGGAAACATTCATTTTATGGATTGCATGACACTACACCCACACTAGACCTATTAGTAAAAAAAAAAAAAAAAGGGGTACGGACCGAAACCGAACCGAGAAGAAGGGTACAGGGTACAGAACCGAACCAAGAGTATAGGGTACAGGTACACGGGTAGAGAACCGACCATAGGGAGGTACAGGTACACGGTTCTACCAAGAAACGAGCCGAACCGACCTTTGTGCACCCCTAGTATAGACAAGTGTACCCCTGATATGGCTTAGGATCCAACGACTCTAAACTATACCTACGGTTCAGATGCAAGAGATCCACCCTAAATTAGTAACCCATTTATGCTTTAAAAAAGTAACCCATTTACTTCCATCCGCCACAATCAAGTTTTTTTCTTCAACTGCTTTTCCTTACTTTCTTTACTCCATATTATCATCGCCATTAATCATTAACAAAGCTTTAGACAGTATATTCACCATCATTTTTGTTCGTTTTTATTTTAAATCACAATTATCATTAAAAACAACAAGTTTTATTTCTTTCCCCGATTAATTTTCTAATCACACATGAATAAAACTCTAATTTAATTGATTTCATCTTATTAATAAATTAATTATATACTCAACCAACTCAATAGAGATGAACAAAGAAATCAATAGCTATTTGTGGATCTAAAAAACCCATTGATGAATCCTAATCGACCAAATACGAGTTTAGAATTAGAAGATCGAAACCCAAATCCTAACCCTAACCAACAATCAGTCACAGTGGAATAGACATAATTACATAGACCATTAGTGATAGAAGATAGTGAAGAAGATACAATCTTGAAAAAATACGATTATTTGACAAGAGAATAAGAAATTAGAAGAAGATAATTAAGAAGAGTTAAACAAATAGAAAGGCTTTATAAAGATCATTATTGGTTTTAATGGAAGAACTTAGGGTTATTAGTTGAAAGAAGTGGTGATAATCATAATTTCAGTGGTGGTGGTGGTAAACTAGGGTTCATGAATGGGTTGAAGTTTATTTATTTTGGTATCTGTATTTGTTTGTGTACAAGTTTATTTATTTTGGCGGGGCGGATGTTAGTGGTGAATAAATAATACTCCCTCCGTTTCTGGAAAAGTGTTACTATCACTTTTTCATTTTAGCCTAAAAATAGGTAAATTTGTAAAAGTGATAGTAACTCTTTTCCTGAAACGGAGGAGTATTTTTTAAGTGTATAAACATAATATTAAGTTGTTTTTTTTTGTAAATGTTGGTAAAGCGAACAATACAACAAGAAACTCCTTTAATATATTAGGAAAACGTTAGACTTAGCAGAGTCAACGCGGTCAACCTCATTTCTAAGTACCAAAATCTACACTTTATAAATGTCATATCAAACATTAATTTTGGACAAAACCTGAATATTAAATATCAATTAACCCAAAAAACAAACTACTATGTAACGGGTATAACCGTTTAAAAATGAGAAGCTTTTCGTTTTTAATTGCTTCTATAACGGCTATTTGATATTATATTTGTTTATTCTCGGGTATTATTTAGCCTAAACTTAAAACATGTCTAATTCTGCTTCCGAGTTTATATTGTTTTATTTTTTTTGTTAACAATTAATTTTCAATTAAGACGTTATTAAAAGGATAACAATGATCATTTATAAAAATAATTAAAAGAAGAATAATTATCTTATTTTTTAATTGATAAAAAAAAATTAGATCAAAAGATAGCATAGGATTACCACTTAAGATGGAATACAAAAAAAAAAGAAAAAAAAAAAAAGAGAGAGAGAGAGAGAGAAAAATTGTACAAGAAAAAAAGCAAATCAAAGCTGCAAACACAAACTCAGCGAGCTGGAAAATACAAGTTCTTTTAATAAGGAAACATATAATGTAACTTTTCTTTTGTATTTCTTCCCAGGTGAGCCACTTTTTTAGTGGCGAGTCAATTTTCTTACTAAATTTTTTGTTTATTCGAGTAAAAATAATAGCAAATAAGTTAGATTAGATTCAATCCAAAATTATTACTATTTTTAGAAATGTTATAAAAAATATGTGCGTTTTCTAAATTTCATGAGTTTTGCTGATTATGAAATGTTCTCGAAATATTTAGAATTAGAATCGATCCAAATAATTGGCTACCATTGCTGTGCTACAGAGGCATAATCCGACATATTAGCACCTGCGGATGGGAAAAGCCTTCCTTAAATATGTAAGGCTCGGTAGTTTGTTTAATGTTAACTCTTTCGACTAAAAAAATAGATATACAGTAAAATTTTGATAAATTAATAATCTTTGGACTTAAGAAAATATTATTTTAATTAAATTATTAATTTGTTGAGTTAAAATTTAGCTTATACTAATCTAGTTGGGACCAGAAAATTTTATTATTTTAACGAAGTTATTAATTTATCGTAAATTAATTTATCATAGTTCTAATGTATGTCAAAGACCGTATACGATGAGAACAAAGAAAGAAAAATGAAACACCCGACCGACCCGTATCCGTGATGTTTATTCTATGATGCTTATGTTGTCTTCGGGCATAATGTTACGGGTAAATTCATAAAGATGGGTGGTTTGCTGGTTGGTCCAGAATACCCGAACCTAGTTAACCTATAGTCCACCCGAAAGAACTCATTTATCCGTAAGTCCAAAATCGTTTTGAAAACTAAAAATTATTATTATGCCCATCACGTGGAACCATCCGTGTACTGCACCTCCTCTACTTCCTGCATTTCTCACTTTCTTATAACGGAATTTTTCAGTTTCAGCTACTCCACCCACCTTTTATTTATTTCGGTAAAACCTGAAAATCTAGGGCAAAATTTTTGGAAACCACTTGAAACCAAATCCAAAAACACAGAGCAAACAACAAAATCAAAATCTGTAATAGCAGACTTTGAAATATAGATTTCTTTGAGCATTCTACAACTGAAACCTAAACTATTGTCAGCAACTACTGCCATATAGTCCACCTAAAATGGGTACCCAGAGAAAAATCAATAGAAGAATAAAAGAAACAGTAAAGAACACGATACTCTTCAATCTCCACCATCGAAGAAGAAGAAGAAAGTTGCTCCTGTAGATTCTCTACTACCAAAATCAAAAAAGAAGAAGAACAATAAAGTTGTTGATTCTCCAACACATTGAAAAAAATGAAGCAAACTGTTGTTGATTCTCCATCTACAAAGAAGAAGAAGAAAGCTCTTCTTACGAAAGCTCTTGTTGTACGTTCTCCATCAACATCACAAAAGAAGAAGAAGGGTGTTGTTGTTTCTGGTAAAAAAGGTACTAATTCTAATCATCGGTGCATATCAATATATAACATAATTTGTTTATGTTATAGGAGTTAAATCTAGCATACAACATCGGTACATATCAATATATATATAGTTTTTTCATGTTATAACACATAGATATAGCATGCAAAACATAGGTTATATATTGATATGTACTTGGTTTTTAGTTTTAATTCTTGAATTGGATCAGTACATATCAATATATACTTATTTTCATGTTATAACATCTAGATCTTGATTGCAGGATAAGTATATATTGATATGTACTTTGTTCTATATCTTGAATTGGATCAGTACATATCAATATATACTTTGTTCATGCTATAGATATATAGCATACATATCGATATATACTGTTCTATATTATAGCATCAAGATCTGCGGACAGGATAGTATATATTGATATGTACTTTTTTTTAATCTTGAATTGGATCAGTACATATCAATGTATACTTTGTTCATGATATAGCAAATAGATATCAACATATCAAAAATATATACTTTGTTCTATATTATAGTACATATTGATATATTGTAGGGTTATTGATAGTGTGTCGGTGGTGTAAAGAAAACCACAAAGAAGACAAAAGCACCTGCACCTGCTAGGAAGATCTACAGAAGTGGTTTCATGGGGATTTTCTCACTTGAGGTTGAAAAGATTGAGTTGAGTGAAACTCAGTTGCGGATCATTGGTGAGCAATCATCGGGGAACCTTTTTTTGATGTTCTGGTACACAAATCTTGGTGTAGATCACTGGATGAAGAATGAAACTGCGGTGACCAATCTAATACAGTGTTATAAGAGAAGTAAAGTTGCAAATGAGCTCACATTTGAGTTCAAAAGGCATGGAGTTTCACATATTCTGACATCCACTCCTGAAGAAGTAGTTGTTATCTTTGGAATGCCAAGAGCAGGAAAAAGACAACATGAAGATATGATGATGACATCAAGGGGTGGATATCGAAACAATGATTTCTTCCAAAGGTTCTTTGGTGATGTAGAAAAGACTAAAAAGGTAAATAGAGTGAGGATACAGGAAGAAGTCTTGAAACTTCTAAGAAAAAAACCAGCAACTAAGAAGAAAGCAAATGAAAAAGTTGAAGAATCTAAAAAAAAGCAAAGTGATGAAGAACCTGAAGAAAGTGGGAGTGATGAAGAAAATGAACAAGAAGAAAGTGAAGAAGATATTGAAGAAGGGAGTGAGGAAAAAAGTGAAGAAGTGAGTGATGTTGAAGACCTTGTAAGGCTTATATACCTATTCATGTGTATCACGTTGTTTTTCACAACAAAAGATGCAAATGCGCTGACTGAAAAGTACATTGGTCTTGTGGAGGATCTCGAGGATGCAAAGAATGTGTCATGGCAAGATTTGATACAATCTTACCTAGAAAAGTCACTAAATGACAATGTAAATGCAGTCGAAAATACTGTCGGATGTCTGGACTTTTTATTGGTAAAAATAAGTACTAAAAATCTTTTTAGTAGTTTACTCAATGAAAATCATGATTTACTTTCAACTTTGTTTTGGTGATTTTTTTTTTCCAAAACAGATTTGGTATACAGAGCATACATATTTGCTGGAACCGGAGGAAATAAAGACGATTTCGGAAAAAAAGTTTGTTCTGAGAGCTGTCAAATGGAATCTGACAAAGTTATGTGTTGCAATCCAAAAAGATATTGATACAACTGAATATGAGGTAAGAAAAATATGTACTTATTTACTGCATTTATGATGTTTGTTATCCTACAATATATAATGATATGTATGAATGTATGATGTTTGTTATCCTACACTATATATTGATATGTACCTCATGAAAAAACTTTTTTTATAGTACATATTTTTGAGTACATATTTTGTTGTTTCGGTAAAGTTTAATAAAAATTTCAAGGTTCAATACACCAATCAAGAAAAGCGAATTCTGAATAGAATCACACGAAGACTTGCAGAAGAGGAGAGTGAAGCTGAAAAGGTAGAAGATAAAGAAGAAACTATAGGAAAGGCAGTGGAGGAAGATAATTGGAAAGCAAGATATGAAGAATTGACAAAGACAATCTTTGAAAAATGGGGTGAAGCGAACACCATGCAGTATGAGGATGAACCGCTTGATGCATCAAAGCTTCTGCAAATGTTAAATGACATATACATGAAAAGTTCTCCCTTGAAGCCTGAAAAATGAAGAAGAGTTTCGAGACTCAATTGATGGGAGTCCCATTCATTTGGGCACTGACCCAACAGGAGAATTTCCATTTCCTACTACTCCAACAGATCCTCTTTTTGAAAATATAACAGAAGATGAAGTAGTTTTGGGAGAAGAAATGCCAATTGTTCAGATTCCAACAGAAGATGAACAAAATGTTTTGAGTGACACCACCGTCAAAAGGGTACCATTTACTGTTGCATTGTCACCACCACCTTCGGTGCACAAGTTCTGTGGTGTTGATGTTAATGTTATTAAAACACGGGCTAAATCTGACTTGGAGAAAGAGGTCAAAGAGATGCAAGAGAAAAGCAACACACAGGTAAGTAATGCTGGCTAGTTTCACTCTTTATTACAAACATGTTTATCTGTTTAACTGTATATATCAATATGTTCTTGATTACAAATGTTTTTTATTAATGTCATATAACTGTATATATCAATATGTATTTAACTATCATGAAAAAAACTATATGGTTGCAGGATGATTTACCTGGACTTCAACAATAAGCAGTGAAAAAGGTGATTGGAGTTATAGACCAGAGTATTGAAACTATTAAAGGGATGTCGCAGAACCCTGATGAACAAGACGTTGAAACCTTGGTCGACAGCTTCGTGGACATGAAAATACCTTTGTTTATTGAGATGGCTAAGATAGAAGAGATTGAAAAGTTCACATTTGAAGAATTTTTGGACTTAGCCATTTCCAGCAAGGGAGTTTATGATGAAGAATATGCATCTCTCGGCCAAGATAATGGTAGTGTTTCAAGCCATACACTGTTTGGGATTGACATTCAAAAACATTTTGATAATTTATTTGGAAATGATTTGCGACGTGTAGAAGTTCAACAAGTTACATCTGAGCATAACCAACTTACACCTGAGAAGAATGCAAATCAAGTCACATCCGCGCAGGAAAATGACCCAGAGGTATATCTTATACTTGTGGTAATTTACCTCTCTTGTCTTTGTTTGAAAAAATATGATTCAAATATAGTACTAAAAATATGGATTCAAAAATGCAGGAACATGAAGTTACAACAACCCAAACGTCAAGCAACATGCCACTAGCAACCAAACTTGCCAAGATGACTGCTGCCAAAGCGAAAGCAAAACCAAAGGTTGTTGCAAAGAAGTCAGTACCAACTAGAGAACAAGTTAGCAGGCGAGTAACTCGTGCGAATCCATCAAAGAAGATAGATACATTATTTGATAGTGGAAGTAAGTTCTCTGAAAAGAAGAAGTGGAAAATTGAGCAACGAAAAAAGACAATAAAGACAGGAAAGGAAAATAAACTTGTAAAGCTCAGAAACCTCGTATGAAGTTCATGGATCTTGACAAGTCACCACTCTATGAGAAGATGACAGATGAACAAATAACAATTCTACTTCCATACTTTGAGAAAGGAAAGAGAATGTAAGTACTTTCTACCCTTCATTTTACTTTTAAATCAAGTAAGTTTTGCAGTACATATAAAAAAAACTTACATTAATATGTGTTTTTGTTATAAATGTGCATCTCGGTTGCTTGGACAGTAGAGAATGGAGGTGGGATCTGCGTCAGCAAGGCTACAATGGAAGATTTGATCTTCAACAGAGCATTAAAGCAAGATCTTCTCAACTATGCTCAGTATAAGCTTCAAGTAGCGTCTAAAGAGGACCAAGCAAATCCTGAGGAAGAAAGAAAATATTTAAAGGTGTTGCACCTGGATCCAGCTGCTTGGGTATGTGTTGTTTTGTTCTTTTATACTTTTAAACATTGGTGATAGACACATTTTAGTGTCTAAATTACACCTTAATTTCTAGTAAGTTAGTATTCGATTCTGTGTCTATTACGTGTTTTTATGCTTTTGTAGGTACATTAGAAGAATAAAGATTTGTGGAAAAATTGGCTCAAAAAGTGTTCAAAGCACCCGGAAATATGGATCAAGGCACCCACACTTTGGATTGGGGCACCCTTGGATCGGGCTGAGTTGGATCGGGCCAACTCAGCGGGTCAACTCGGCTGGATCGGTGACTCATCGGGACTCATCGGCAGCAACTGTACACTCAAAATCAACGTGATTTTCGAGTTATTTTGCTTCCAAATTGATACAAAAGCTACAAGAGTCCAAGAACAACTCAAACACATCAAGTTAGAGTGATTTACGCCGGAGAATATTGCACAATCATGAATTTGGACGGAAAAATGGATTCCGGCTTGGAATCGGATTTGTGAAGATTTGGATAGATTTTAAGGAGTTCTATTAGGTTTAGAACTCTCCCTAGGGTTCCTACACCCTATATATATGAAGAGAAGCCGAAGAAATCAAGGAGAAAAGCCTAGAGATCGAAACAGTAAGTTTCCGGCCATTTCCGGTCATCGCCGGCCACCTGCTGCTGCTCCGGCCGGCGTGTTCTTCATCTACCACCGTCTGAGAAGACGACTCAGCCACACTTATAACTGTTGCTGATTCAAACTGCTTCTGTTGCCTATCCTTTTAAACCTTTGTTGCTTAGAAACACTTCTGTAACGGCTGAACCCTATTCTGTAACACTTATAAACGTATCTGTTCAGCTGTTGCACTATTATTTCACCTTGTAATCAACTTTTTGAGCAATGAAAAGATCTTTTGAGCAAGTTTTCTTCTCCATGGGCTAAGTTTATTTACTGGGATGATGGATAAGGTATTTTCTCAATTTTATGTGATTTAATTATTTTCTAATAATTATTTATAATTCTTTTATTATTATTTGCATGGATTTAAATTAGAAAAAAATGGTTTTTATTAAATAGTTGTGTTCTCTTTTGATGGGTCATGCTTAGTTAATTACTCTTGATGTCCCATGCTTAGGATTTATAATTATTCTTTTAGGAAACATATTTTTGGCAAACTTGAATTAAATTGTT
Source organism: Papaver californicum (assembly GCA_023531435.1). Taxonomy (NCBI): domain Eukaryota; kingdom Viridiplantae; phylum Streptophyta; class Magnoliopsida; order Ranunculales; family Papaveraceae; genus Papaver; species Papaver californicum. Next base: position 4,014,036 of record JAJJMC010007139.1, on the reverse strand, counting down.
AAAAAGAATTACATGATTAATCACATGAATTGTTAGAAATAACTGAATCTTGATTCCTAGTTTTCTCCATATTTTCTAAAAATCATCTCTAGTGTATTTTCCTGATTTTTATTAGTTTAGGTTAAGTCCAATATTTTCTAACATCATTACCTTCACAAGTTCGAGAATCGAACCTCTTTTTACCACTATATAAAATCACATCAATTGGATATGAAAAAAAAGTACATATTGATATATACTTTGTGAAATAACCTATTAAATGTTTCCAATTTTCAGTATCATGTCGACAAACCAGAGACTTTACAGGGAGCAGAAGTGACTGCTATTATCATGCCAATCTTGACAATGAGCAACGACATGGAGAAGATCCTTGTACCCATGTTCCATGGCAACAAGCATTGGACACTGCTCGAGTTTGAGTTTGAAACCCAGAAATTCATCCATTACAACTCATCTATGGTGTTCAGGGATCATTGTTATGAGAATGCCAAAAAAATATTTGAATACTTGTTCAATCCAATCAATCAGTTCTTGGATGAGAATCCGAGAAATATGGTGAGCAACGTAAGGTTGACTGACTATGGGTGTCCACAACAAAGAATCTGTTCATACTGACTTTTATATGTAATGCATTTTATCAAGAGGAGATCAAAGATTGATCGTGATGGAAAAAGTTTGGGAGATGACTAACAATTGATGAAGAAGATTCAGAAGAAAAGAATCAAGTTAGCATGCAGGTTGTTGACAGCCGCTCCTCCCGAAATCAGTTGGGACCCCTCCAAATGAAAATAAATGTTTACCTGCAGAGTAGATATGGATATGTACTTCAGTAACTTTCTTATTGTGTTTACTTACTGAACTTGGTTTCTACTTATTGAACTTGGTTTTTAGTTATTATGTTTATATCAGGATCTTATTATGTTTTTATATACATATATGTGATGATATTTATTAGAATTGTTAGGTTTCTATTTAATTTTAGAGTTATATAGAAAGGCAGAACATATTGATATGTGCTAGGAAGTACATATTGATATGTACTTTGTTCTGAAACTCTGAACCAATAGATTCATATTCTAAACAAGTACATATTGACATGTACTATGAAGTACATATTGATATGAATTTAAAAAAATTACTTTGTTTATGTATATTTTTTTGTGTTTTTATAACAACTACAAGATTACTAAATAAAATAAAAATATATTGGGAATAAAAATCACTAATAATGAGGGGGCGCTGCCCCCTCAACCCCCGTATATAGTGAATGACATTCAACCACATGTTCATTTATCTTTTAAGATGGAGCAAAATATAAGATTTATATCATCAAATTCTCGTTCTGTCATTAAGAACATAATTCAGTTGGCACACAAACAAGTTCTGAAAAAAGAAACCTAAAAAAATGCGACAAGTATCTTCTAAAAGAATTGAAATCCCAAATGTACTAAAAAAACTGTAATGAAATTAATTCTCATTTGTATATTGGTACTGACGGATAACATTGCATGTAGCCTTGTTGTGATGAGCTTTCAATTTACAATTTTAACATGTAACAGGATTTTTGCTCCTCTCCCATGCACTCTTGATGCGGTTCTTTTTTCTTCTTCCTGGAGGAGCCCTAACTACTATTGGTGGCAGAATAGTATCTTCTGCTGTATACTCATCAGGCCTGTGGTATATTGAAAAACAAAATAAGAAAAATCTACTATACTTATACAGTTTTTCTTGATGTATGTTACACTAAATATCAATATGTACTATGCTAGTTCTAGTTTATGGTTTATATGTACTGCTTAAAACTATTCTCATGTATGATACTACCATAAAAAAATCAATATGTACTGCTTAAAAACTTACCTGACGTGATTAGGAACAGGTCTAATATCGATTGAATTAGATGGCGATAACAGCTAACTTTGAAGTATTCGTCGATATAATCAAGGAACTTTCCCCTATATGCAGCAATAGCTGCAGTAGGATGCAAGCAAGGAAAACCACATACACGCCATCTTTGGCAAGTACAACTCTTTTGCTGTAGATCTACATATGAAACCTGCACACAAGAAACCAAGCATATTATTTACGCAGTATATATTGATATTTGCCCTACACAAACAAAAAAGAATATAATCTGTACAATACATAGTGATATTTCCCTACACAAACCCAAGAAGATAATCTGCACAATACATATTTGATATGTTTTCTGCAGTACCCCTAAGAAACTAGTTTAGTGGATATCTCAGTTCAAAAGAGCATGTTACCTAAAAAACTAACCTTGGGGAATGAACTTCAAAGACGTGAGCATATGACTGACTAACTTTCCAAGGATGACCAATTTGAATGTGTAGTCCAAGCAAGGCTTGATACACAGGGGTTAAGAGTTCCGGATCCATCAAAAGACTTTCTTTACGACGTTCAGACATCAACTCCATTACCCGTAGCCTACACGATAAATAAAAATAAAAAAACAACAAACATATTATACATATAGTACATATATACTTGTAGTGTTACAAGAAACTTATAAAAACCTGATTGTGTCAGAGAGAGCACAAGGAGGTAACTTCTTCTAGCGACAAATCTAGTTATTAAAAGACTCGGCAATGCTTGAAGAAGTCTGACCATACCTACATCCTAGGAAGTATGCACTAGACCATTTTTCCCTAGGAATGTTACGGCAGTATTGAGCAACCCAAGGCCTTCCTAGATAAACCATTTCTTGAATACCTTCTTCATATCTTGCTGGAGAAAGCGCATATGTTGCTTTTTAGAAACAGTCCATCACTTTTATATATTTTTCATCAGACTTACTGATTGGTAAGTTCTTTTTCAAGTGGAAAAATAATATCTATGATAAGAATCAGGGAAAACTTCAGGAATTGCATTCAACAAACCTTCGCCTCGGTCAGTCAAAAAGGTGATGGGACGATGGTCCATAAATTTTTTAAGATTGTCCATAAACCAATGCCAATTATCATTATCTTCGCCAGGAACTAATGCATATGCAAAAGGATAAAAACCTGGAAAAAAATATAAAAGCCCATATCAATATATATTTCATGTCTGCACCTTCAAATTATGTTATACCTACAGTGTGTATCAATATGTACTTTATGTATGATGTGTATGATCATAAAGTAGATATTGATATGTACCAGAAAATAGACTACATTTCTCTTTGTACTGGTACATAAAAACAGTTACATATCAAAATATGTACCATATAAAAAAGTTACCTTGATTGCCTTAAGACATGTCGCAGCCATTAGACCTCCTTTAAACCTCCCCGTCAGAAATGTCGCATCACAAAAGATCATTGGACGACAAAGTTTATAACCCTCTCTACAAGCTCCAAAGCAAATAAAAAGTCTGTTGAATCTCTTTGTTGCGTCGTTAAACTCAAAATCAACATAAGACCCTGGGTTGGTTTCCCGAACAACAGTGACCCACCAAACAAGATCAGTGTATGACTTTACATCGTCACCAAAAATCATTTGATGCGATAACTGTAATGCATGGTATGCGTGGTGATACTTGATGTTGATCCCTCCACCAACTTTAATATAATCCATAATCTCTTGTGGCTTTATGAGAGGGTTGTGCTTGACACGCTCATGAACTAAATGATTTACTAGCTTCCTCGAAACAGTTCGACTCCTCAACCTGTAACCAGCACCACAAGTGTGCCTACCCACGTAATCCTTTATCCTAAACACATCCAAAGACCCATTCATGGCAACCGTATGAAGCATCCAAGAGCAACATTCATTGCTGCATCTCATTGTGAATCTCTCAAGGTCATTCTTCGATTTTTTAACCTTATATCTAGTCCTCAAACAATATTTCTCACATGCTAACCGAACAACTTCAACACCACCATGGAAGAGATGGTTTTTATCTTCAAAAACATTCTCCTAACCATCATAAAAAAGAACACTTGCAACCTCTTTACGATCTTTCAAATAATTGTTCCTAGCACTTAAAACCAACTCAGCACTGTTTTCAAAATCAGCACTTCTCAAAGTACTAGACGCACCAGATAAAACAACATCAACATGAAACTCAAAGAAATCTGAATTCTTCGTAAAATGTAATGCAGCAAGCCCTTGAGGAGATACATCAACAAGGACATGGACTTTCACTCCATTTTCAACATAATTAATAACAATAGTTGATGGAGTCAACCAGCTCCACGCATTACAAATAGTAAACTTCAAATCTTCCAAAGTCGAAGATAACATAACCAAATATGCAATGTGGTATTGCTTGTGGTATACATGAGAGTAGCAAAAGGTATTTGGATTAGAACCAATACCTGACATGTTGAACCTGAAGAAATGTGATCCAAATAAAACAAGACAAACACAAAAATCAAACATATATTTTAAGATGATAAGAATATTGGATCTACAGTACAACATAATATGTACTATTTTAGGAGTATCACACATATTATAGATTCACACATAACAAACAAATAAAAGCATATTGTATGCAGTGCAAACAAATATGTACTGATTCAAAAATGGTATACCATACAGTATATATAAAAAAATAGCATACAATAAAAACAATATATATTAAAAAGTTTAGAAAACAATACGTATTAATATGTATTGAAGAATCATTCAAAACATCCAGAATAAAAAACAAAAATCATGATTTCCTGAAAAAATAAAAGAAAACCAAATAAAACCTATTGTCAAACGACATATAAACAAACTGAATACGACGATCTAATGAACAAAATAGAACGATTACAAAAATCAGTTTCAAAAATCAAAAGAAAAACTAAAGCACGAACGAAAACGAGATCGATCATGGAATTCAACAAAATGTACATCATAGAAATCATAATCATCAGGATTTCAGTGTAAAAAAACAAACAAAATCATGAAATCAAGTTGACTATCATGATTTCAGTTGAAAAAAATAAAAATAGAACAAAGCATAACAAAAATTAAAAGAGCAGAGAAGAGAAGAAGATTACAAAAAAAATAACTGGAGATTTGATATCGAAACCCTAAAACTAAAAAAGACCAACTGAAGCAGAGAGAGAGAAAATTGGATCTGTGAGCTCAAGAAAAAATGGAAAGAAAATTTTGAAGGATTTGATTTCAACTCCATTTATATGTTCGTTATATAAAGGGTAAATATGGAATATTTAAAACGTGTTTTCATTACTTACATGTGAGTTGGACCAGCGATTCAGAAAATTAGTCCAAACACAAGTTTTTGGAATAGTGATTAAAACATGTTAGATGGGTGGATTACACAGTAAACGGGTCGTGTAGAATGGATTATGTAGTAATTCCTAGCATAAAGATTCATAAAGATGGTGCACTTTCCTATAACAAGAGGAAGAGGAGGTTGAGTAGGAACGAGAAGTGAAACTGAATGATAAGTCATTGAATCAGGTCCCACATTATTTGGTAAAATGTACTACGCTACGCCCTAAACTTATTAGAGTACTAAGAGCCCCACAGTGGTGCTACTAAACCCAAAGACTAAAAAATAAAAAAGTTTGGTTTTACTCCACCTGAAACACAACGGCTAGAGAGTAAATTTTAATCAGGCGTAAGTCTAAGCTAACGCATGGCGTTGGGCGCATGTACAAGTATCTGTCTGTTGGAATTATGTTTTACGGGCGTATTCCAGTGAAGACGCTTGGTTGGGGCGGACGCTGGATGAACGCTCAGTGGGAGAAGCAACCCAGAAGAACGTCTGATGATAGACACACGCTTAGCGGCACGCCCCAATGACATGCGTGTGTGTAGAAGAACGCCTGATGGGGTGTTAACCAGCAACACGCCCGGTGACTATTTTACTCGTGCAACTGGTACGTGTTATTATGAAGACAGGCTCTCTTCTAACCTAACGCGCGTCTCATCAGGCGCTCTTATAGCCTTACGCCCGGTGACTATTCTAAGAAAATTTTCAAAATATTTCAGAGCAATCAACTACATAACTCACAATAACAAGAAACTAAAAACGAATCATTTTTCAGTGATACCAATTATCAAGCTCTTAGGACAAAACCTTCATAACTAAGCAAGTCAAAGAAACTATGGATCATCAGATAAGGAATCTATTGGATCTCCCTTTAACTTTCATACTTCTGAATTATAAGTCATGTACTAAAAGAAAATTTTGATGCAACAGAAACAAAATTAGATCAATCATAATTTTGATCATTTCCTTAAATTTCAACATAGATCTAGATCAATACCAATTATAGAACAATGTACTAACTGTAAACATAAAATGTCAAGATGATCTAACCAAAGTGAAGATCACGATCAAATTACAGTAAGCATTTAGCTGAAAATGGATGAAGAAAATGAACTAATAAATCATAGATAGAAAAATGTTGTACCTTGTTTTTTTCTTCTTTTACAGAGTATGTGCAAGTGACCACAACAAACAGGTGTTACCTTAGCCACACGCCCAAGACAAGCGTCCATTTGGTTAACGCCTGAATACCAACCGTGTTGTTGGATGAACGCCCCGCTGGACGTGCTCTTGGGTGAACGCTTCATCGGGCGGTATTCTGGTTCACGCCTGGATCAATGAGATGGTTGTCTAGGATTACGCTTTGCACGAAACGGAGAGGTAGCGTCACGCCTGGCACGAAACGCACGACTAACTTCACGCTCCACTATATTCTGGTTTGGTCCAGTACTGGGATCAAAATTGATCCCAAACAGTAAAAAAAGTGGACCAAAACCCAAATTTGGTCGCCCCACTGTGATTGATTTTGGACGGACCAAAGACAAAATTTGGGTTTGTTCCATGGTTTGGTCGTCCCACTGTGGATGCTCTAACTAGACCGTGTTTTACGCCTCGAACAACAATCTCCCTCCCACTCTTACAAGTTTACATCTCAAGTTTTTACCTAATCGATGTAAAAACAAAGATTAAATACATCTCAACCTAGCCCACCCCTCCCCCCACCCACCCCACATAAGTAATACGTTAATATTCCTCATGTCCAAGTTATATATGAGAAAGGTTGTAATGAAAATATATTGAAAAAGATATATTGAAAAGGAATAAAACTCATACAGAGTTATTACATAGTATTTATAGTTGTAATAACAGCTTTAGAGATAGTCAAGCCAATATAAGTCAGAGATATTGGCTTGATCAAACTATTTCTAACACACCCTTTGCAAACTGATACTGGCAGACCACAATATCAGTTTGAGAAAACAAAACAAAAGAAAAAAAATACAAACAAATATCTGTCAGAAAAACAAAAGAACTAAGCTAATCTTCAGTTGTAGTTGTAGCAGACAATAACACAGAAGAAGAGGAATCAAGTAATTGATGTAAAAGCTTTGAAAAAGTAGGATAACACATCCCCTTTGTGAACAAATTTGTAAGTTGTTGTTCACTAGATACATGCTGAAGCTTTAAGAATCCTTTCTCCACCAGCTCCCTTATAGCATGATATTGAATCTCTATATGCTTTGTCCTGGCATGGAAAACATGATTAGTTGCCAGAGACAATGCACTTGTGTTATCACAAAGAAGAACCACAGGGCTTTAAATTTGAATATTCAACTCAGCTAACAAATATGAAAGCCACTGCAATTCTGCTAATGCAACAGACATATACTTATATTCAGCTTCTGTTGAAGATTTAGACACAATTTGTTGTTTCTTAGAAGACCAAGACACCAGATTTGGACCTAGAAAAACTACATAACCTGAGGTGGATCTTCTAGTATCTGGACAACCTGCCCAATCTGAATCTGTATAAGCCTTCAGTTTACACACATCACCACTTTTTAAAGTAATTCCCAAACCAATTGTGCCTTTCAAATACCTCAAAATTCTTTTAACAAGTTGGAAATGTATATCTGTTGGAGAATGCATGAAATTGTGACACATAATTCACACCAAAACATATATCTGGTCTTGTGACAGTCAAATATTATAACCCTCCTACTATAGTTTTGTACTCACTTGGATTATCTAACAACTTTCTATCATTTACAGAAACTTTTGTAGCTTTAACAACATGTTATCACAAGCTGATAGGATTTTAGAAAACCTATATAAATAAACCGCAATCGCACTGTGTCTACAATGCAGACAACGACAAGTACGGGTCGAACCCACAGGAAGCGGGGACAATACTACAATCAATATTCTTAATAAACTAACAAGAAACAATATTTTGGGATTATTAGATTTATGAATAACATAATAAAACAAAATAAACTAATTAAACAACTAAGCAGAGAGAGTTGGTAATCAGGGTTTTTAGTATCCACCATTATTTCTATTTGATTACTGAAATAAAACATAACTCCTGAATATTCATTTATTGTTCGTTCTATCGACATCACCTATTATATGTATTAGAGTCGCAAATATCACTGGGACACCCTAAGCATGGCGCATCAAAAGCTCTAAGTCTCATTATACACCATCTAATTACGTTAGCGAGAAAATTATATGAAAATAATTATAGGTTCACAAATAATACCTGGCTATTCTAAGCATACCCCATCTAAGGATTTAACCCAAGCATGAAATATCAAATAAGTAGACAAATATATTTTATATTCTATTAATTCTGCGCATAGGTTATTGTATTGTACAGAACCGATGAAGCAACAACTAATTTTTTCATTAAATCAATAAAAAAAATCTTGAAACTAATCTATTCAAATCATAATAGTCTGTATCAAATAATTCGATTTAATTGATCTAAAACTTTTAAGTGGTTTCAACATAAACCCTAGCTACAAAAATCAACATAACATGGGGTTGGGTTTCTCAAAACCCATAAAAATAATTAAGAAAAGTAGATATAGAAGATATCATTGTGTTTCCGGATACCAACACCAACCCAGAAAGACGTCAGACTTTGTCTCCACTGTCAGCGGCAACTCCAATCGGTCATTCTCTCTCCTGTCAGCCACCACCTGCCTTTCTCCTGCTCACCAGGAAAACCTCAAACAGACCCCTCTTTATCTCTTCCCTTTCCTTCCGTACCAGCCTATTTCTTCTCACTTCTATCAATCGATGTCACCTCCCCTCAGTATCTCTACTGTACACCACTAAAACCTAAAAAACCTAAAGAAAATCCTAAAAGAAAGTCTCCAAGAAAAAGTAGTTGTCTCCTCCTTTTATACATTGTCTTTGTCCCTCTTCCTCAGCCTAGCCTAGGTGTCGGTTCTCTCCAACTTTTCTCTTTTATACTCTTTTTTTCACGTGCTTTCTCTTCCACCTACGCCTACTATGCCTACTCTATATGCCGTATTTTCCTGCCAGCGTCCCTTTCTCACCCCAACAGTATTTTCTCCTCTTTTCCCTCCGCCAATTCCTTCTCACAAAAGAACCGCACACCCCCTTATGTACGCCCTTTGTTTGCCACTTCTCTTACTCAGTCAACAGGCTACTCTGCTCTCTAAACTCTTTTGACTTTCTCTTTTCAATTCAAACCCCACCTGTTCACACGTCCACCTCTTTTTCTTAGTTTGCGGACTGATTCGCGTGCTCACTTGGTCTTCTCTTTTTACTTGATATCCTACACCCACTTTTCTTCTTATTATTGTTTCGGTCAGAAACTCTAGACAAGTCCGACCACTTCTAGACTTCAAGAAGCGATATAGCTGGGATGTTGTATCAATTATTGCCAATTAGTTACGCTTTATTCATAACTTTGGGTTTCATGCATACAACTTAAAATAATATGAAAACCATAGAATTAGCACAAATATAATCAGTAGTAAATATAAATTAAGTGGTAAAAATATATAAATTAAGTGCCGATCAAATACCCCCAAACCTATATTTTGCTTGTCCTCGAGCAAAACTAGTCTAAAAATAGAATAAAATCCTAACTCACTTTCGCAGGAATCGCAACTATATTTTGCATACGTAATAAACCTTTAAACCCCTAAGTGGCCTTAGCGGACGAGTTTTGTCTCGTGAGGGTTTACAAGAGATATACCCACAAAACCTATACTCCAACTTCTAGCTACATGTGAACGATTGAGGATAAACACTAAACAAGCTATTTAGTTGGCGTACTAAATTCTTCGACTATAAGAATCATTACCCTGTATGAATCCAATTGATGTACACAAGTTTACACTCAGCGTACTAAAATTCATATAAGAATGCAAACTCTACTGAAATAATCATTGAACTTTCTAAAACTGGATGGAAATTATAAACATTCACATTGCTCGAAATCAATTAAATTCAAACACAAAGATAAATTAGAAGATGAAAATAGAAGTAATGGATGATGCATATGTTGACTAAGGTGAACGATGTTTCCCAAAATATTAGTATAAACTCCAGCTCGGATGATCCTATTTTATTATTATTTATATACATAATTTTTTTTCATGACTACATGATTAGATCTTTTGAATCTAAGCGCATGCTCCTTTTCAGCAGATTACATGATAGTTCCCATGGATCTTGCATTCCACGCTTGCTTAGGCGGAGACAGGGAGAACACACACACATATTGTTGTCAAAGTGTCAAATTTTTTTCAACAAAATTAAAATTCTAACGCATCTGAGCTACGACCTTATGGCAATACTAGGGCCCCACCAAATCACTTAGAGAAACATAAAATTGTAAAAATGAAAATAAAAAATGATACGATTATGATGATTCCGAGATATGCTTGTTCAATGATTATCATGTTATTTCTAACACCTGAGTGCATCCAGATATGAATAGACCATTTAGCTGGGCACACCAATTCCTACAGATAAGAGCTATGTTTCCATCTACCTAGAATAGTTAGTGTCATCCTGAATTGTTCACAAGTCTCTAAATTTCTGAGTTTCTTATTGGCACCAATTTTTGGAAACTCTACCCCCAAACCTAAATTTAACATTGTCCTCAATGTTTCAAACCATGTAACCTAGAATGGTATGCAATAAATATAAATAAGAGAAACAAATGTAAATCAAAGAGAAGGGATTGGAACATCTCACCTGATTGACGCAAGAAAAGCAGTATTCTCTGTAACACATATCAAACGATAGTAATAATTAAGAACACTGAAAATAAAATAAAAATAAAAACAAAAACAAAAACAAAAAATCTAAAAAGAAAATAAAAACAATAAATAAAAATCTACCTAATGGATATGTACAGAAAGGATCCCCATACACTAACAACCTGAAAATTTAGGGATCAACCCAAAATAAAATATATACAAATGACAGTTTCACACTTATATTATGGCAACATGGAGACACTGAAACTACCAAAAATAAGGGATTACCCCCAAACCAAGTTTTTACTACACTTGGAAGTGCGTAAAGAATAAAATATGGGGATAATATTGGGATTGAGGAAGTATTGATTGGTTCATGCACAGTGTCAGGAACAGGCAAGTCCTCTGGGTATTTGGATGCAAATTGATCTAATAAAACTTGAGAAACACACAATTCTAACCTTAGATTAGGTAACTTTTGGAAGTCTAGGGGTCTAGAAACAACCACTAAGTCGGGTAAATGATCTTGTGAGATAGATTCATATATAGAATTAGGAAAATCATCTACATAATCATCCACATGATCATCTACATAGTCTGTATGGAACAAAGAGTCACTACAAGACTGATCATCATCAGCAACTAATCTCTGGCATTCCAGAACTCTCAATCTTTGTTCCAAAGTAACCGGTCTGTGTTTATAATACTTCTCATATATCATTAGAGGTGATTTTCACTTACCTCAGGTGAAGCAAGATCTTTCTTATGCCGTGACCGATTCATATATTCTCGAAGTGTCATCTTAGATGACGTCTCCTGAGAAGGAGTCATCATCCTTAGAAAAGTACCCGAAGAGAAATACTAACACAAAAAACAAGTCAAATGGAACTAAAATCCTAAAATAAAAATAAAAACTATATACAAAAATAAAAATATATAAAAATAAAAACTTAAACTACGATTAGAAAATCAAAAATACTAATTACAATATTCCACAACCGCTCCCCGGCAGCGGCGCCAAAAATTGATAGGATTTTAGAAAACCTATATAAATAAACCGCAATCGTACGGTGTCTACAATGCAGACAACGACAAGTACGTGACGAACCCACAGAGAGCGGGGACAATACTGCAATCAAGATTCTTAATAAACTAACCAGAAACAATATTTTTGGATTTTTAGATTTATGAATAGCATAATAAAACAAAATAAAATAATTAAACAACTAAGCAAAGAGAGTTGGTAACCTGGGTTTTTATTATCCACCACTATTTCTATTTAATTACTGAAATGAAACTAAACTCCTGAATATTCATTTATTGTTCGTTCTATCGACATCACCTATTATATGTATTAGAGTCGCAAATATCACTGGGACACCCTAAGCATGGCGCATCAAGCTCTAAGTCTCAGCATACACCATCTAATTGCGTTAGCAAGAAAATTATACAAAACTAATTATAGGTTCACAAATAATACCTGGCTATTCTAAGCATACCCCATCTAAGGATTTAACCCAAGCATGAAATATCAAATAAGTAGACAAATATATTTGCTATCCTATTAATTTTGCGCATAGGTTAATGTATTGTACAGAACCGGTGAAGCAACAACTAATTTTTTCATTAAATCAATAAACAAAATCATGAAATTAATCTATTCAAATCATAATAGTCTGTATCAAATAATTCGATTTAATTGATCTAAAACTTTTAAGTGGTTTCAACATAAACCCTAGCTACAAAAATCATCAAAACATGGGGTTGGGTTTCTCAAAACCCATAAAAATAATTAAGAAAAGTAGAGATAGAAGATATCATTGTGTTTCCGGTTACCAATACCAACCCAGAAAGACGTCAGACTTTGTCTCCACTGTCAGCGGCTACTCCAATCGGTCCTTCTCTCTCCTGTCAGCCACCACCTTCATTTCTCCTGCTCACCAAGAAAACCTCAAACAGACCCCTCTTTGTCTCTTCCCTTTCCTTCCGTACCAGCCTACTTCTTCTCACTTCTATCAATCGATGTCACCCCCCCTCAATCTCTCTACTGTACACCACCAAAACCTAAAAGACCTAAAGAAAAGTCTAAAAGAAAGTCTCCAAGAAAAAGTAGCCGTTTTTTTATATACCTTGTGTTTGTCGCTCTTCCTCAGCCTAGCCTAGGTCTCGGTTCTCTCCAACTTTTTTATTTTATACTCTCTTTTTCACGTGCTTTCTCTTCCACCTACGCCTATTATGCCTACTCTGTATGCCGTATTTTCCTGTCAGCCGTCCCTTTCTCACCCCAATAGTCTTCTCTCCTCTTTTCTCTCCGCCAATTCCTTCTCACCAAAGAACCGCACTCCTCCTTTTGTACGCCCTTTGTATGCCACTTCTCTTACTCAGTCAACAACCTACTCCGCTCTCTAAACTCTTCTGACTTTCTATTTTCAATTCAAACCCCACCTGATCATACGTCCACCTCTTTTTCTTAGTTTGCGCACCAATTCACGTGCTCACTTGGTCTTCTCTTTTCACTTGATAACCTACACCCACTTTTCTTCTTATTATTGTTTCGGTCAGAAACTCCTAGCCAAGTCCGACCACTTCTAGACGTCAAGAAGCGATATAACTGGGATGTTGTATCAATTATTGCCAATTAGTTATGATTTATTCATAACTGTGGGTTTCATGCATACAACCTAAAATAATATAAAAACCATAGAATTAGCACAAATATAATCACTAGTAAATATAAATTAAGTGGTAAAAATATATAAATTAAGTGCCCATCAAAAGCTATTCTATCAACCATCTTTGTTTTATCTAGTGGTTCCATAATATATTTTTTTGTGTTAAAATTATAGAATTATAATTCATAACAGCTTCAATACCAAGAAAGAACCCCAAATCTCCTAACTCCTTTATAGCAAATTCATTTTTCAGAGAAACAATAAGACCATTTATCAGACTAGATGAGCTTCCAGTTAAAACAATATCATCAACATACAAAAGTAATACTAGCATATCACCTTGACTTATGTAAACAAATGTTTAATTATCACAGACTGACTTCTTGAAACCATAGGAAATAAGAAAAGTACTAAATCTATTGCACCGAGCTCTTGGAGCCTGCTTCAACCCATACAAGCTTTTCTTGGGGTGACACACATGAGTAGGATGATTCTGATCTACAAACCCTTCTGGTTGTTCCATATAAACATTCTCCTCCAGAAAGCCATGTAATAAGGAATTACTTTACATCCATCTGTCTTATTTGCCAGTTCCTAGTAAGAGCTAAACAAAGAACAACTCTCACAGTAGTACATTTTAGTACAGGGCTAAAAGTTCCATTAAAATCAATACCATCTTGTTGATCATACCCCTTAGCAACCAGCCTTGACTTGTACATATCTATTGTACTATCTGATTTTTGCTTTACCTTATAGACCCACTAACAACCCGAGACATTCATATGTGGCTCATAAGGAATTTTAAACCATGCTTCATTCCTCATCAAAGCATCATACTCCTCTTGCATCGAACCCTTCCACTTTGGATCTTTTATAGTTGTCTTAAATGTTTTTGGCTCAGAAAAAATTGGTTAACAAGGCACTGAAAGATTGAGAAACTTGATGCTTAACAGATAGATAAGAAACATGATCTGGAAATTATTTTGTTTTAGTAACACCTCTCTGAGCTATAGTCATAATAGTACTAGTTGGTAATATCTCGGAAGTACTTGGAAATTCAGACACAACATTTATAGAAGAAGAAATTGAACAAGTTTGAATAGAGAGCGAAGGTTCAGAAGGAAAAAAATAAAACTAAGATTCATCAAAAACCACATGTCTAGAAACATGAACCTTTTTAGAAATAGGATTATAACATCTTTAACCCTTATGAAGTGTACTATAACCAATAAACACATATTTTACAGACTTTGGAGACAATTTGCCAGCTCTTGAATGAGCCAAACAAGGATAACATACAATTCCAAAAGTTTTGAGAAAAGAATAATCTGGAATAAGACCAAACAAAACTTCAAAAGTAGACTTATACTTTAAAACTTTAGTAGGTGTTCTATTAATGAGATATTTTTTTGTAAGAAATGCATCATACCAATACTCTTTTGGACAACAAGAATGAAAAAGAAGTGAATTTCCCATTTCAGTAATGTTCCTATGCTTTCTTTCAGCTAGGCCATTCTGTTTAGGAGTTTTAAGACAAGATATCCTAATAAGAATACCACTACGATCTAACAGAACTTTAAACTAACGTTTAACTATTTCAGAGGCACCATAAACTTGAAAAGATTGTATCTTTGTTGTAAACTGGTTTTCAGTAAGATTCTTAAAGTGTTCAAAACATTTAACAATATCATATTTCAACTCCATTGGATAAATCCAATAAAATCTACTAAAATCATCTATAAAAATAATTTAATATTTGTAACCATTTAAAGGTGAAATAGTAGGACCCCATACATCACAATGTATTATTAACATAGGTTTTTCTTCACGAGAATTGGACAGCTGAAATGGCAACTTCTTGTTTTTAGCAAGATGGCATGACAAAGAATAGAAGAAGGAACAAAATTCAATACAATTTGATTTTTAGAACTGAGCTTTTGAACAATCTGATTTGAAGGATGTCTTAATCTATTATATCACACTTGAGCAGAAGCATACAAATAAGTAGAAAGAGAATAATAATGTTTAGGAGATAGAGGCAAATGAGTGATGGGATAAATATTATTAACCATTGTTCCCTGAGCTAACAACATATCTGAATATAAATCCCTTATTTCATAACCACTTGGATAAAACTTGAAATAACATATATTATCTCTAGTAATTAGATACTAAAAGTAAATTATGTTTCGTTTCAGGAACTAAAAGTATGTTGTTGAGCCTAAAACTAGTTTCATGTGTTTGTAACCTAGTAATAGCAATAAAAATTATTGGAAGTGACATACCATTGCCCACTTGTACATGCTCCTTTCCTTTATAAGAAGCAAATTGTTGTAGAAGAATTACATCTCCGGTCATATCGATGTTGCACCAGAATCAGAAATTCATTGTGGAGCAGCAGTATTATCACTTGAATAGCCAGTAAACTCTTGTGCACCAGAATTAATACTAAAAGAAGTATTTGAAATATTATTTTCATTTGTAAATGAAGTACTTGCCACAACTCCAATATTTGCATTACCAACAGAAGCTCTTGTAGGAGGATAAAAACTAAAATGACATCTGCTTGCACTATGTCCCTTTTCCCTACAAATCTGACACTCAATATTTGAAAAATCTCTCCTGAAATTCCCATTTCCTCCTTGAAAATTAGAACCTCCTTGAAAACCACCATTCTTGAAATTTATATTCTCACCATTCTTGAAATTCATATTCTTGCCATTACCATTTCCTGAATTCTTGAACTTATTCTTGCGATTACCATTTGCTACATTCCTACCGTAGAATGCAACAGTATTTTATGCATCAAAAACATCACTAGTATCTTGTTGTTGATCAATAAGCCACTGCTCATGATTCAAAAATCTTGGTTTTACTTCTGCAAAAGTGAATGGAGTCTCCCTATTCTGAGTTGATATGACAAAATTGTCATTTTTTCTTCCTGGCCCATTCAGAATATGCATCATCAAATCTGACTCACTAACTTTTTCTCCTATTGTATCCAAAGAATCAGCTATAGATTTAACACTGGTAAGATAAACAAGAATTGACATATTACTTTTATTGAAATTGTGTAATTGATTCCTCAACATATTCTTCCTAGCCATAAATTAATTCTTGAAACTTGTTTCAAGAAATATCCAAATATCTCTTGAAGAAGTAAGTCCAAAACATCACCAGATACAGAAGGAGTAAATGTTGCCTTTAAACAACTTGTAACAAAGCAATCCAATTTTCTCCAGTAAACCCATTTTGAAATTACAGTTGATACTCCATTTACATCAATTCTTTTTGTAGGTTCTGGCTCATCTCCATTAACATGACCAAATAAATCAGTCGAAACTAAAATTAACTCAAATTGATCTCTCCACAACAAATAAATTGTCGTATCAAGTTTAATGGAGACAAAATATGCGATATTAAAAAAGGTAAGGAAAAATTTAAAGTATTACCATCAGTAACAACGGAAGTCGTATTATTATTCATTCTTCTTGTTCTCATATAAACCAGCAATGACGTTAACAGATTTGTCTAGATATTGAAGTATGAACAAGAAACCCCATATGAATCTTGTTTCAATTTGTTTATATGAAATTTGTTCTCAGAACAGAGAAAAATTGTATTAAAAAGGTAAACAAATGTAAACTTTTATGAAAAAGATATGTGATTCTATGATCTGCTTTGAAAATTTATTAAAAAAATTATATGCAGAAATTGTTGTTTTGGATTAATTGAGACCGAAACCCTCTGATACCATAAGAAAGGTTGTAATGAAAATATATTGAAAAGGGATAAAACTCAGACAAAGTTATTACACAGTATTTATAGCTGTAATAACAACTTTAGAAATAGTCAAGCCAATATAAGTCTAAGAGATTAGCTTGACCAAACTATTTCTAACAATATAAGCATAGTTCTTATTTTTGGTTGTCCATTTAGGTCGGTATATTTCTAATTCCTAGATAGTTTTTCAATATATACCCTTATTAATGATATTAGTATTACACTAAAACGAATTTAATGTTTCTAGTTTTCATCAATAAAACAGGGATAATATTAGGGTTGTCAACGGGTCCGGTAATTCCGGATACCACTGAACCCGGACCTGGACCCTACATATAAAAGTCGGGCCAGTTCCTAAATTTGTGGATCCAGAACCAGACCCGTTAAAAATCTGGGTACCCGTCGGGTCCGGGTATTTAATGGGTCTTCTAAAATTAACTATAATTTTTTTAAAATTCTTTATATTGGCTTGAATCGAATATTTTTTTTCATATAAAGTTATTGTTATATCTATGTAAATGTTCGAATTAAAGATTAAATCTAAGAAACGAAATGAAAAATGAAAAACATCTAAGCAAAACTAGACGTAGTCATTGAATTTTGGATAAAATTAACAAACAAATGACAAATATTCGGGTACCCGATACCCGCGGGTACCCGTCGAGTAATACCTGTTAGGACCCGTTAAGATTTCTAGTCAAATCAGGCAATACCCGTCGGGTCCTAAGTTACTAATGGGTCCAATTTTAGGACCCAAATCCGGACCCAGTTCATCCGATTTCGGTTCCGGATAATGAGTATCCATTGACAGTCCTAGATAATATAGGAAAAAAATAGATTCTTATAATTTCCATATTTTTTTAATATAATACAAACTTATTTTATGGCTATATAACTTAGACGGAAAAGGGAGTATTAAGTTTTCCTTTATGAACCGTTAGAATTTAAAATCAGTAAATAAAATTGTGTTAACCTATTTTTATAACTAAAACAAGATTTAACAAGTCGTAATTATTATACTGATTAGCAAATTGTGTAAAATATGTGTTATTTATGAAGCACCGTTTTCTTTTATATTATTCGTGGAATGCTTCTAAATAGATGTCATCAATGTTGTAATGAGGTTTTGAACCAAATGAACAAGGCGATGCAATAATCCAATTTCCATAAAAAATGAAAAAGCTAATGTCATTTGAAATGGAAGAATGCATCAGTACTTCAGTAGTCTATTGTGAATTACTGATCAATCTCGTCACTACAGTTTTTCGGTATTGTATATATAAAGGGACGAACATGCATTGTTCCGGTGTTTCAGCAACTAATCCCTCCGCATTACGTCTCACATTCTAACGCTCATCCACCTCAAAAAGTTCTGTCAAGTTGCCCTATCTTTTAGTTTTAACGCCCTCGAATGAACCAATGGATATACAAAAGCCAGATGAACTAAACTTCACCAACAAAATTATTAAATTACTACTATAATTTCGAGTTAAGAAGGTTAATGTTATTATTTATCTCCCTCTGACAGTCGGAAGGTCTTTAATACTATCTCCGTTTTAGAAAAAGATTTAGTATTACTTTTTTAAATTAACTTATTTTTAGATTAAAATAAAAAAGTGATAGTAACATTTTTCTCAAAAACGGAAAGAATATTTTTTTAAAGACTATGATGATCACCAAAAGAGCATACACCACCATACAAAAAAGCATATTAATAGTTTTGCTCGGCTAATTCCCTATTTGTGATTGAGATTTATAACCTTGTTTAAAAGGTAGATTGATTAGTACTTAAATGTCTTACATCACCATGGTGTATAGTGGAAACCTAATTATCCATTAGTTTATTGGCTTTACAGTTACTAGTAGCACCATGTTCACAAGTAAATTTACAAAAGCATGGTTGCTAACTGGGGTATCAATGCTTGGGAGTGTACTAAAATTATAGTTTTTTTATTTTTATAAAAGTATTATTATCACTTTTTTATTTTAACCTAAAAATAGATTAATTTAAAAAAGTGATAGTAACATTTTCCTAAATCGAAGGGAGTATAAGATAAAACATTCCCCATCATTGGATTAATACATTCTCAAACAAATTGTTACCCCTATTAGTAATGTTGTATAAAAGTTACCGCACTTTACTATTACCAAACCATTCATTTGACCTCAAAAAGTCGAAGTACCTCGAGCCAAACTTGCCAATGTATAGTCCTTCTTTGTATTATTCTTCCATTGCTTTCGTCCTACCTGTCTTATAGTGGGTAATAGTTTTTCTGTAGTTGATGTTATGATTTTTTATTGCAATTTTAAATCAGTACTGCATTTATCGGAAAATGAGTCTATTGCCCAAGATTCCTTTAATGGTTCTAATGGACTTGTAAAAATTAGGGATGAGTGAAATGGACAGAAAAGAATTTAGGCAATTATATCCCTAACTTTTATAATTATTTCTTTTTATCCTTTCTCTCTCTAATTTAAAAAAAATCATAAAAACACTCATAACTCTCAAAATATATATCCGATTTTAATAAAACTTATATTTTTGGAAATGATTTTAAATTCTCTTCAAAACAAGATCCATTGTTGATAGTAAATTCGAAAGTTTTTCTTTTTGAAAGGAAATAGCTAGGATGAAACTGGTTGCATCCTGAATTAAAATAAAATAGAAAAATTTATTCAAAAAATAGCTTGGATGAAACAGGATGCATCCTGTTTTAAACTAAGAAAATAAAAATATTCGAATAATAGCTAGGATGAAACTGGTTGCATTCTGGTTTAAAATAAAATTGAAAAAATATATTTGAATAAAAGCTAAGATGAAACTGGTTGCATTCTGGTTTAAAATAAAATTAAAAAAAAATTTGAATAATAGCTAGGATGAAACTGGTTGCATCATAACTTGAATTTGTTTTCATCCATGTTTATACTAGTATGAAACTAGTATCATCATGTTCAAAACACTCTCAAAAAATCGGTACATGGCTCAAAAGTGCTTGAGAAGAAGAAAAAAAACTAAAAATAACAAAATAGGAAATATGCAACGTTTTTTTGGTGCTACAAATTAATTGTTACAATAAAGCTGAAGATAAATGTTGCAAAGCTGAAAATAAACGTTGTTGATTGGTTGAAGAAACTGTTGCAACTGAAAATAAACGTTGCAAAGCTGAAGAACAACGTTGCTGATTGGTTGAAGAAACCGTTGCAGCTGAAGATAAACGTTGCAAAGCTGAAGAACAACGTTGCTGATGGGTTGAAGAAACCATTGCCTTTTCTCTGTTCTTCCCATGTTCTTCATCATCAGCAGCAAAAAAAATATTCTGAATTGATTTTTTTCGATCTTTATAGCTTCCTGAGATCGACCCAACCTTCCTAACATCGTTTCTGACTCAACCAAACCTTTTTACCAATGAGGGAAGTTGAAGAAATTGAAAGCTCATTTCGTTAGGTTCGTTTTATACAGTATTGGTGGATATGCGGTTGATGGTTGTAGAGAATTTATGGCTTCAGAAGAAGAAGGAACAAGTGCTTCTCTCAAGTGTGTTGCTTGTAATTGTCACAGGAATTTTCACAAAAGGGAAGAAGTAGCAAATGAAAGTTATTACGATTGTTCCTCGAATTCATCGACTAGAAAATGATTAAGAAAATACCTCTGCTTGATCCCTATAACGTTTAACAGTTCATGGCAATGCCATTCTGGCTCTTTGAAATAGTGAAGATATGAATGATCTTTGTATGCTATCGATGATGGTATAGTGTGCTAGATTCCAAATTGCACATTGTGTTAATAAGAGAGGGTATTTCCGTCAGCTGATTTACAAATATTTTGGTATAATACCCATTTAGGATATTAGAAGAATATTTTCTAGATACTTGGGTATTTAAAAGGTATCTAAATTTACTTGTCTTCTACACCCAGAAAATTAAAAATGTGGACTATTCAACCAATAAACTATGCATTTATTCGTACCCGTCACGATCCAACAAGTTTTTCTACGAAGCTACTTGATACTCCCATTTTTTACCCATGATATTAATTTCATCTAAACCTTTCATCGGGGAATGATGAACCCTTAAAATTCTATGGTGAGTTCCGGATAAACGACTATAGACCAATATTTTTGTAAAACGTCGCGGAAAAAATGGTTGGGGACACGTTGTGGGGCACCAAGTATTTTGGATTTTTCTATTGGTTACAAATACCTTTATTTTATTTTATTTTTATATCCGTACACTACCGGTGATTCTTTGAATATTAGTTAATTCTGATGATAGGATCTTCAATTAATAGAAAATACTAATATACTCTGGTTTGGTTTAACACTAACGAAGTGACGTTTAAGTGAGCTACTATGAGAACTTTGTTCTGCACATGGCCGAACTACATTACTATATATATAGTTATACGTTTGTACAATTGTAGGGAGTTAGATTGTCAACTCTACTATACAATGATTGCATAACAACCGACGATTTCCACGACGGGTATTATTGACACATTTTGCAAGTGGGTGTGGTATAAATTTCACTTTTATACTTGGACTATGTGGGTGTATGGTGCAATATGTCAAAGGCTCCACGACTATCAGCTGCAATCTTGAATGCAGTTTTGTAATTCCAAATAGCTCCTTGGCATTAATGGCCTCAAATCCCTTTAAACACCTATATTTGCGATGATACACTACTTGTTTACCGCAAGAGGCTGATGTTATGTGTTTTCAACTATTTATATTCCAATAAGTCCGCAGTCAGTCATATGTTTTTTCTGTTCAAAAAGTATTTGGATCCTGTTATAACTCTTTTGTAAATTTGCACTCGGTATTTGTTCTTGGGGATCTATCCAGTTGATTCTAATCAAATATTTTAGTAAATACAGACATATGAAACATTAGTGAAAAATGTATGGCAGCTTCTGTTGTGTTATTAACGGTAGAGAAAGTTGAAATGATAATTGTTATGCTTTTATTTTTCTTGATACTTTAACCGTACAGGAGGTTCTCTTATATAATGAGAGTAGTTTTTATATAAGGTAGGAAATCTAAACAAATCCTAAACATAACAGGAAATCTACTCAAATCCTAAACAGAATATATTGTTAACAAATCCTAAAGACTATGAGTTGGTATTTGTATCAGGATTGGTTTTCTGACTGGATTCATAATTGGTTTTCTGGCTGTATGGTTCAACACTTGCCCTCAAGTTTTCTGACTTGTCATCACGTCGATATGATCTTATCTTAATTTTGCTTTCTTGTCTCCATAGATTTTGTATGTATTCTAATAGCTTGCTTGGTAACGGTGGATACTTGTCCACTTTTCTAGTTCTTATGAAGCTTGATCGTCGTAGATTCAGAGGCTTCGCTTGCTGAGTTGTCACGAAACTTAACCATTTAACAGGTTCATAGGTTCCGCCTTAAACCGAAAATCTTCACGTTGGGTCTTTACGAAACTTAACGAATTAGTTGGTTCAGAGGTTTCCGCCTACCTAACAAATGAAACGTCTGGGTTGATGATTCTGAGTGGTCTACCTGTTGAAGTATTAGAAGTAGAAATAGTAGATGTTGGTATTTGTTTTATGGTTCTCGGTTGGTTAAGATACTCGAAATGTTGTTGGTGTTCTCTGTTGGTTAAGAGAATCAAAAATTTTGTTGGTGTTCTCTGTTGGTTAAGAGACTCAAATTTTTTTTTGGTGTTCTCTGTTGGTTAAGAGATTCAAATTGATATTTAGAAGTTGGTGTTGATGGTAGTATGGTGCTGTTGTGATGTCATGGTCGTGAACTTATGTGGTTGTAGTGTGTTCTGTATGGAGTGAAACTGAATTGGTGGTGATGCAAAGATGGTATGCAAGGAGATGATGTTGTAAATGCAAAGTGAAAATACTGGTGGAATGGTATGAACGTAAACTAGTGGTGATGGTTGGAGAGGAGCAAAGCTCCTCCCATAGGATCGAACCCCCTCTAATACCAAGTTGAAACGATAATTGTTATGCTTTTATTTTTCTTGATACTTTAACCGTACATGAGGCTCTCTTATATAATGAGAGTAGTTTTTATATAAGGTAGGAAATCTAAATAAATCCTAAACATAACAGGAAATCTACTCAAATCCTAAACAGAATATATTGTTAACAAATCCTAAAGACTATGAGTTGGCATTTGTATCAGGATTGGTTTTCTGACTGGATTCAGAATTGGTCTTCTGGTTGTATGGTTCAACAGAGAAGCCATTATAAACTGAATTTGCTAACGTTTAAGATTTATTATTACTTAAAAACTCATTTTAGTTTGTGAGCGTTTTTGTCACAAACAAGGAAAAGGAACAACAAGTTTTTATTTTGAACTTGAAGAAAGGAATAAATGGTGTGGGGGCATATAAGAGGTTTTACAAGAACACATGGAAATGATGGTACTACACCTAGTCTCCAAGATCCTCACAAAGAAATTAAGGAAGGTGGGAAAAAGAAAGAGAACCTTTCAAATGGGATATTTGTGACCTTTAAACCTTCCTCATCACATCGAAACATCTTTTTAATGTACTAATAGTCATTCTTCATCACATCGAAACAACTTTTTGATATGCTAATAGTCTCTCTCGCACCATCTTTTAATTAGGTTTTGAATTACACCCAGCAGCTCATTCATCTCTCAACTACACCTCCTGTCTAACTTAGCTTCAAAGTTGCCAAAACACAACGTCTACAACACATAAATATAGTAATCACTAGCTATCATTTCTCATTAGGGTAACCTAAACTCTAGCCATGGCTTACTTCACCAAGTTAATACTAGTATACTACCAATGGGAAAAAAAGCATTGTTTCTTAGCTGTGTTTGATGGAGGTTAATTCCACGGAATTAGCCTCTTTTCCGCGGAACCATCCCATATTCATTCGTTTGGTGCTAAAACTAATTCCTTGAATTAATTCCTCATATAACCTCTTTCCACAGAGATCTCCGATTTTATTCCCTCATCCCCCTCGGAAAAAATTCTAGGAAAAGAAAGGAATTTCAAAAATAAAAAGATTAGAAAATAAAAAATATTTTTAAGAATTTGATACGATAGTAAAATGTCACAAAATTCTACCTCCTTGTTTTCCCTTTATATTTTCCTTTATGTTGGTTATAGAAAGTATGATCCATTCGCCTGTTACTCATTATTCTGTTGAGTGTTCAAAAAAAAGGGAGGAAATTGACAGGTATGACAAGTATGTTTTTTTTTAAAGCTCTCTTTTTCTTTTGAATCACCATGACTCCATGTATGATCGGATTGTGCTAGTTTGATTTTTACCATCTTTGTGGATGGTAATGGGACGGGTTTGGGACAGGGACCTTGAATCCTATCCCCTTCCCGTTTTTACAAAAAATCACTCTCCCCGTTACCCATTAGGATTGGGGCAAGGCGGGTACGAGGAATATCAGTTTGGAACGGATTTTTTTATGGATTCTCTATAACATTAAATTAAGATATTTAATACTTTATCTACAATGGAAACTTAAATACACTGGTCTAAATAATAATAATAATAATAATAATATATTTTAAAACTCTGAATTCATTAATCCATTTTAAAATAAAAACAAAAATAAATAATTGGTTCATGGATGACTATAACTCTTTCTACTTTTTAATTTCTCGTTATTGACCAACTGCCTCTGCATTATTCATCTCATCATACTTTTTTTCATTGTCTTTCTAAAAAGTTTCCCACTTTGATTTATAATAAGAGTCTAAAAAGAATACTAAAAATTATTAGTCATTATATTTTTTTATAATAAGAGTTTAAACCCTATATGTGAGAGGTTTGGGGCAGGACCTTAAATTCCATCCCCACATCACAACTATCAGATATTACCCGTACTTGTACCTATTCCCGTTTGTACGCGGGCGGATCCCCGAACCCATGGGGCAAATTGCCATCCTTACTTATATGTGTGTTTTTTTTTTATCTGTATACATGATGCGTAAGTGTTTGTAAAAATGCCTTAACAAAATTGTTTATCGATGTAGCTGAAATTGCTTTTCATTTCTTTCTTATTTGGCCTGTTACTTATGATTGCTTGGTAAAATGCGAGATTTTGAAAGTCGTCAACGAGCAACTTTTTACACAATGCTTATGCTGATGCAAATTGTGACGTTATTTGAATTTTACAAAAGATATATCTCCTTCCTCACAAGGGCTCCCTAGCTATACGAATAAAACTAGTGAGAGAAATGAGGTTTTGAGAAGAATGTACACGGAGAGCGATACTTATTTTCATGAACAATTAAGGATGAACCGATCTATTTTTCATCGCTTATGTGCACAATTACGAGGGTATGGATTAGTTGATGGACGACACGTCAAAGTTGAGGAACAAGTAGCAATGTTTTTACAAATTGTTGGTCACGACTTGCGAATTAGAAATTCAGTTTTTCAGTTCTGTCGGTATGGGGAAACTGTTAGTAGGTATTTCCATATGGTTTTGTCCTCCTTGCTCAGGTTTTATGGAGATGTTGTTAAGCCAGCTACCACTGCAAAGTCTCCTATTGATTGTACCGTCGACCGTAATGGCATCATTATTTTGAGGTTGGCATTTCTATATATTTAGTTGATGTTGTAGATGAACCTATGAATTTTATCTAATTCAACTAGTTAGATTAGTGTATCCATAGGACGCAGTAGGTGCAATTGATGGTACTCAAATCCAAGCAACCGTTCCACTAAAGGACCAAGCAAGATATAGAGATAGAAAACAAGTAATCAGTCAGAATGTGCTTTTGGCATGCACTTTCGACATTTACTTACGTCCTTGCTGGTTGGGAAAGGTATGTGCATGATGGTCGTATGTTAAGAAATGCCTTTAACTTGTTGTAGTAGTTATTTTTCTGACTACATAATGATATGGATTCACAACATCAAACTACATATTTCTGTGGGATGACATTCACTGGATCAAAGTGACCAACATGAGATAACAAGCATGATAACTATTTTTCATTGTATTCTTACCTAGATTGAGATTATGTTGAAATTTATAAACTTTATTAATGGTGGAACTGGATATTACAATGTTGAGACCAAAAAGAACTATGACACCCTCTTCTTGCTAGGAAGAAAACCTTAACCTTTTACAGAAAACTACTCAGGTATTTATAAACAAGATTGTTTATACATTGTGTTATCCTATCAACATGGTACATCCTATTTTATGTTTTATCACACGTAAAAATCTTATCCTTCTTCTTTTAATCGCACGAGTAAATACTCGTGCTCGTACGTTCTGATCTTGGATGAGTTGTTATCCTAATTCGGGTCTCTTTTTAACTTCGTGTGTCTTCTATTCGCATGCTCCTCGAAGCATCTTGTGTTGTCTTATCATCTCCCTCTGCCTGAGTCTGACAAGGTCCAATCCTGCACGCATGTCTGTAGCATTTAATGCTCCTGTTCTATAATTCAAACTCGTCCGTTGATAAAGCGTTGGTACTTTCTACGTGTCCTGATCTGATGTTGGCGGTATCTAAATGTGAGTGGTAATTTTTCGACTTCTTTTCCATACTTCTCGGTGTAGCTTTTTTATTCTCCTACCGCCCTAAGATCATTCAACGTGGCAATCGAATATTTTACTACTATAATTTTCCCCTTTTCTTTTCATCTTTCAGAAGGGTAAGATGGGAAGAAAACCTAATCTTTTCTCCTTTTACCGCTGTCATGTCTTGAGAAGTCGCTTCGATAACCGCCACGCAATAACTTCGTATATATTTAATGCCTTTATGAACCACTCAGCTGGTGTAGCCGGTTAACATTCTTTTCGAGTATTTTTGTTTCCTTAATAAAGATCCTCCTTGGTTTTCTAATCATATGCTTTTATTCTCAACTCTTTCTTCTCTGAGTTCTATTAGAAGCCGTCAGTTTCTCTGTTGGTGTGGTCAGATCATCAAGTGGCACTGGTTTTTATTATTCTTGAATAGTTTTATTCATTCTTATAACATTTAATGGCTCATCAACAGAAGGATTCATCGTCTTCTCAAAGGTTTGCGATCTTCTTACTTTTGTGTTTTTAGTTTGTTTTTCTCGGCATGCTTCATGCTCTTATGTTTTTGATTCTTTTCTTCTGAGCTCTTTTTAGGAGGTTGCGTAAACCATCTCTTTTTGAACAAGAGCAACAATACCTTCAGCACATCATAAAAACCCATCATCTTCAAAGGTTCAAAGTTTCCTTTGCTGATCCAAAGGGTTCTAAGGGTGTGATGTCCTTAGATCTTTCCAGACAAAGCTTCTTCTCGAATAATATTCTTATTTGTGAGGGCCAATTGAATGCTGGTTTAAGGCTTCTTATGTACGACCCGAGAGACTCTTTTCAGTATGAAGTACTCGCACGTAATAGTCCTAATCGTGCGAACTTCCAATATTATGGTAATTGGTGGCAGTTGCTTCGCGAGGATGCTCGTAAGAGCCAGGGACGCTGCAATCCCCGACTTGATCGTCCAACTAGTCCAGCTACGTATGTCGCAAGTAGAGAACAACATTTGTATACTCCTGATAATTTCCTTCTTAATTATCGCTCCCCTCAGTCTCCTCAGAAATTTCAAGGGTGGGGTTTTAGCATCAAGCGCAATAGAGACGCCTAATTCAATGGTCCCTATATTCTCCTGGATGAAGATGTTCTTACTGTTACCTCTAACAAGAACCTTCATAAATCAAATGATAATAATTGGTTTAAGTGTACCCTTGTTATCGAAGGTCCCTATGTCTTTGGTTGGGTTTCTCCGAACAGTAATGTTGTTGCTCGTAGCGTTGTTGTTGTTCATGATCAACTATTCAGTTATCGTGTTTGGGAGTTAACTTGGTTTTAGAATTGCCAGCGACTTGTTACTGTTCTTTCGGACGAGGATGAGGAGGGCGACCAGGAGGAGGAAAAGGAAGAAGAAGAAGAGGAGAATGTTCCCCTGCTTCGCAAGCATGGGACTTCCAAAGGACCTCGTATTGATAAGGTAAAAAATACTCCTTTATTCGTGTATATATACTTGCTCCTTTTTTTTTCCTTATCAAGATTGATACATTCGCACAAGATGCTAGCAAGAAATTGGAAGGTGTTGTTCAAGATGTTGCTCGAGATGGGGGCGGTGGTGTGTTGCCTGGCATGCCGAAGGTTGCTAGTGGCTTAGCTGCTGGAGATACTTTTGTTGCAGATACCAGTACTGGTGATGTTTTCTTTAAAGTGCTAGATTTTTCCGCTGATGATATGGATGATAATTTTGAGATCTCTGATGAAGATGTGGGTGCGAAACAGGATCAGGTTGATGAGCCTCTTCATGAAAATATTGTTCAGACTGCTTCTGTTATTAAAGTCAAACAAGCTCGTAATGAGCAGAATGTTGATCGTTCTAAGAATACTATTCTTTCCGTCCTTGCGAGTGATGGGAGTGGTCCTTAAGTTGTTAATGTTGTTGGTGATGCTCTTGTGAAAGATGGAATGATCTTCTCTGAATGATGTTGGTATTGATGTTAGTGGTGGTGATCGTGGCGAGATTGTTGGGTTTGGCGTCCTTGGAAATGTCCTGGTTTCTTCGAGTTTCGCAGAAATTTCCACATCCGAGGTTGTTGTTGTTGTGCACCTTTGCGATAATCGGGTCTTTGATCAGATTCAACTCATGATGTAGTCTACGGTACCCCTTGTGTTTTTCTTTGATCGTAAGATATTTGTTAAAGCTCTGATGGTTTTCTTGCGTTGCCTCATAATTGGAACTTCGGGAAAGCCATGAAGATGGCTTATGAGGTTAAGCGAGATCATGCGCAGGCCCTATCCATGCAAGTGGACCAGCTTCGCTCGGAGCTGTGTGATGCTCATGGTGAGTTTTCTTTTTCCTTTTCTTATTCTTTGCTTTTACTATCCTTTCGTGTAATTCCCGATCCTATGGTTTTTGGTATCCCACATTAATGCATTCAGGGCAGGCAGAGATTTGAGGCGAAACTCTGATGTCTTTGGAATTGAGATAAACAATTGTGATATCATAAGACTGAGATTATTTATTTGAACTGTGATGTGGAAGTCTATCGTCGTTGTATTCAAAAGCAAAAAAGAGATCTCGTCGACACCCGGTCTGCTATGGGGTCGAAGAATTCTCGAATTCAAGACCTTATAGCTTTGAATGAAGTATTATCGAAGTGGAAGGCTGATCAAGTACCCGTTCTGCTAAAATATGAGCGAGATAAGAGACTTTTATCAAATCCCAATATGATATTAATGATGCTCAGAGAGAACTGGATTTTCTGTATACGGATATAACGAGGCTTCACGAAGAGTATAACGATCATATGACTCAATGTCCGAGTAATTCTTCTGGGCCTCCCTCGAAGAAAGTCGCTTTATTGTGTTAGACTCTTCTAAGTTGGATACTGGGAGGAATTTGCAAGAAGTGATACTGAAGGCCCAAGTTAGTTGTTCTACAATAGGTTTGTGTTGAGTGATACAGTGGAGTTCTACATTTATGCTTTGCAATCATTTATGTGTGTAGGTGTGTAGCAGAAGGCTAGCTCGCTGGAGTCACAGCTGGCCGTGGCAGTGGGTGTCAAGGTTGATGTTGAGGATCGCCTTACTATTATGACTAAGGAGAAATATGATCTCCAAGAGCAATATCTCCTAGCTTGTACTCAGTCAGAGGCCCAACTTTTATAAATAAAAGCTGGTCTCAGGACGGAATACCAGAAGAGCATGATGGAGATATGCAAGAAGAATGTATTAGAAGATCGGGTGAAACATGAGCAAAAGAGGCTTGCTCGCTAAGCTCAACGTGTTTCAGCTACTACTACTCCAGTGATTCCGATTATTCCTGCTGCTCTAACTATTCACGTTGGATCTGATGCTGGTGTTGGTACTACATCTCATCCTTCTGCCGCATCTTCAGGCCCAAATGTTATTCCTTTGATTGAATCGTACGGGGTTGATGCTACTCCGAGATATCCTACCCCGCATCTCGTACGGGGTTGATGCTGATCTGTTGTTTTAGATGTTGTTTCTGCTACTCTTTTTACTATTCTCCCTGCGTGGAGATTTGAATGTTCTTTTGTTGACGGGGTGATTGTGTACCCGTTTTAAACTTGATTTTGCACCTTGGTGGGGTGCTTTATTTAATCATATTTTTGTTAATGCTAATTTACTTTTCCATTTTTACTTGATTGTTTGTCTGCTGCTTTGCCTGCTTTTATGCTGCCATCGAGACTAAGTGGTGGAATAAAATTTTACTGTGAAGTATTAATACTTTCCCATATTCTTATGCGGTGTATCGATGCACTTCGTATGCTATCCTTCTACGATGCTTCGCTGCAGCTTTGTATGCTCGTTTGTGTGATGTTAGCTTCTATCATACATATTTGTATTTTTTTTGCCCCTTCGGGTCTTTGATTTGATAGTATTTCTCCTATCATGCTCCGGACATACCGAAGCTTTGTATTTATAGATACCAATTATGACTTATGTCTATAACATGGTCTATCCCCTTATCTCCCCCATTGTAACCTTCTTAAGTGGGTTCTTATAGAGGGTGGTACCCTTGACAATCAATCGCACTGGGCTCTGTGGATTGACTTTCCCGAGTACCTCAATTGCAGAACATCATCCGGTCTTTATCTCGTAGATGGCATAGGGCTTCGAAGATGCCTGTACTCACTCCTCGGAAAGGTGGAAACATCTTAGAAGATGTCTTAGTTCTTAATTGTATTCCTATACTCATCCTCGGAAGGATGGCAACATCTTAGAAGATTTCTTAGGTCTTAATTGTATGTTTGTACTCATCCTCTGAAGGATGGCAACATCTTAGAAGATAGTTTAATTTTTAATTATATGCTTGAAAATGAAATTTTGCTCGACAGATGATTCAAGAATATTTCATTCATTTTATTTTTAGAAATGTGTTATCATTACAATATATCAGGGGTAGTACTTTTTTAAGTGGACAATATTCCATGGGTGTTGCAATTTTTTTCCTTCTGGATCGAACAGTCTGTATGCCCATTGGCCAGCTTTCTCGATGATCGTGAAGGGCCCTCCCCACTTTGGCAGAAACTATTTTCATGATTTATGTCGCTAGTGCAAAGGGATTTCCCTGAGTACTAACTCGCCTGGATGGTAATCGTTCATGTACTCGTTTCTCGTATTCTCTCCTGATTCTTCGCTGGTATTTTTCCATATGCTGAAGCGCGAGTACTCTATTTTCTTCTAGGTCATCCAGCTTGGCCAGTATGAGGTCAGAGTTTAGGTTTTTCTCCCATATTTCGGTTTTTCTTGTTGGAATCATTACCTCTGTAGGGAGGATCGCCTCTGTTCCATAGGTCAGGAGAAATGGTGATATCCCCGTTGTTGTTCTGCTGGTTGTTCTATTTTTCCAGAGGACATTGTACAATTGCTCGCATCAAGTTCCATAATGATCGTCTAGATTCTTCTTGAGGTTATCAACAATTGTATTATTTGTTGCTTCAGCTTGACCATTGCTGACAGGATAGATTGGAGTTGATTTGGCTGCCCGTATTTTGTAAGTGCTGAAAAGTAGACTTATATTATTTACCTCAAACTGCTTGCCATTGTCTGACACTATTATTGATGGAATTCCAAACTTGCATATTATGTTTCGAATATGAAGGTAAACACATCATTGTCCCGAATTCGTTGTAATGCTTTAGCTTCCACCCATTTTATGAAATAGTCAGTGGCAACGACTAAGAACTTTCTTTGCTACGAGCCTGGTACCAATGGCCCTACGATGTCGATCCCCCATTTTGCAAACAGCCAAGGACTAAGGACAGAGTTTAGACTCATTGATGTTGCGCAGATTGCTTTAGCGTATCGTTGGCATTCTTCACATCATTTGGTCATTTCTTTGGCATCTTCGTTCATGTATGGCCAATAATATCCTTGCACTCTGGTTTTATGCGTTAGAGATATGTGTTAGCTATGATTGCCTCCATATCCATAAAGCAATTATGTCATGATTATGTGCCTTTCTTTTTTAGACAAACACCTGACCAGTGGTCCCAAAAAAGATTTCTTGTATAAGACTCCTCTTCGAACTTCGTAGTTTACCGACCTACTTCGGATTTTATAGGCTTCTTTAGAGTCTGAAGGTAACGATCCTTGCTCGAGATATTAACGAATGGGTGTTCTCCAGTCTTCTGCAGGTTCGTTTTCTTGATTGGCTATCATTACCTCAATGGTATCTTGTGTTGGTATGGATGGTAACAAGATTCTTCCAATTCGTACTTCCTTGATCTCTGGTTCACTCATTATGGAGGAGATGTATGCTAGAGCATCTGTGTGTCTGTTATCTTTCCTTTCAATGTGCCTGAATTTGATGTTCCCAATCTTTGATGCATGTGCCTGGACCAGCCTGAGGTATGCTTGCAAGCATGGATCAAGGGTCTGGTATCTTCCTTTGATTTTCCTGATGACAAGATAGGAATCGCTGGTGAGCCGGACCTCTTTGATGCCAATTTCTTGTATAAATCTTAGAGCATGAATGACAACTTTGTATTCTGTTACATTATTCGATGCAGAAAATTCCAATATGAAGGCTTGTAGGATTCTCTTTCCTCCGAGTGAAGTAAATACTATTCCGAGGCCAGCTCCTTCTTTGTTTGTGGATCCGTCAACAAACACCTCCCATTGCCTTGGATTGTATGATTCGAGCAAGTTGGGTTGATCCTCATCGTATTCGCTCATGCCAGGGATTTCCTCGATCTCTTCTTCTTCGGAGAAGGGGAAGTCAACAGAAATCGTCTAGAGATTAAGCCTTGGTGGCTGTGATTATTTCGTATTGTATCCCGAACTGTTTAATTTGCGCACTCCACTTAGCTATTCTCCCGGTCTTCTCAGCATTTTCGAGAACTGCCTCTATGGGTGATTTGGTCAAGATTTTGATAATATGGGCCTGAAAATAGGTTCTCAACTTCTGAGTGGCAACTAGCACTGTTAAGGTTACTTGCTCGATCTTCTTTTAATTTCGCTCGGCAGATGTGAGAGTTTTACTGATGAAGTAAACTGGCTCTTCTACTTTGGATCTCCTTGAACTAGAACAATGATGTCGCAGATAGTTACAGATGCAATATTTCATTAGGATCAGGTCGTTGTAACCTTGGGAGGGTTGCTAGGTACGTCTTTATGTTCTGAAAAGCATCCTCACACTCCTCGCTCCATTTGAAAGCATCTTAGAGTATTAAAATGGCTTACATTTTTCTGAAGACCTGAAGATGAATCTTCCGAGTGCTGCTAGTCTTCCATTTAGCCTATGTACGTCTGTAAATGTTGTTGGTGATGGCATTTCTTGTATTGCTTCGACTTTGTCTGTATCTTCTTTGATGCCTTATTTGATTATAACGTAACCTAGAAATTTGCCAGATGTGACGCCAAATATGCACTTTGCTGGATTGATCTTCATTTTGTACTTTTGCATCTGGGTTAAAATATCCCTGAGATCGGATACATGGTCTTTGGATTTCTTGGTTTTGACCAACATATCCTCGACATAGACCTCGACGGTTTTGTGCACCCATTGATCGAACATTTTTTTCACGAGCCTCTGGTACGTTGCCCCTACATTTTTTAACCCAGATGACAATTTTGTGTAACATTATAATCCTCACGGAGTAAAGAAAGATGTGGGATCTTGGTCATCTTCGACTAAAGAGATATAATTGTATCCTAAATGCCCTTCCATGAGAGAAAGTTTTTCGTATCTGGTCGTTGCATCTACGAGCTGATCAATGCTTGGCAGTGGGAAGTTGTCTTTTGGGCAAGCTTTGTTTAAATTGGTTAAGTCTATGCATATGCGGACTCCTTCTTTCCTCTTAGGTACTATCACCATATTTGAGATCCATTGGGGATACTTTGCTTCTCGGATTATTCCCGATGCCATCATCTTCTTAAGCTCTTTTTCTACATCTTCGTGGTATATTGGCGCCACCTTCGTATCCTCTGTCTATGTGGTTTGGCTTGGGGTCGATCTTCAAATGGTGACAACATATCTCGGGGTCGATACCTGGCATATCTTTCATACTCCAAGCGAATACATCGATGAATTCCTTCAATAACTCGATTAACTCAGCTTCTTCTTCTCTTGTCATTAAGGATCCTACCTTCACCACTTTGGGTTTATCAGGACTGCCGATGTTGATTTCCTTCGCTGGCTCTAATACTGTGAAAGATGATTTTTGTGCTCCCCAAGGAGTCTCATGTTGTAATTGCTACGGGAAATCGGGACTTTCCTCCTGACTGATGTCTGGTTCATTCTTCTAGTTTTCCTGCTCTTCTAAAGATTTTGCAATTGCTACATCGATATCAGTTTGCTCGGGTTCATCTCTCATCTTTCTTCGTTCTGACCGCTTTTCTTCTTCTGCTTCTTCGTGCATCTGGGTGCTAATCTGGTTGCAATATCTTGCTTCTTATGTATCTTCGAGGACCGCTGCTATCCCTCCATGCATTGGAAATCATATTTGATGGTGATATGTCGAAGAAACTCCTTTGATGCTGGCAACCCAGGATCGCCCGACGATGGCATGGTATGAGGATTTGACATCCACAACACAGAAAGTAGTGATAGTTTTTTCACTATTCCCAAGTCGATTTTCAGGGTGATATCTCCTTTCTGTTTTCACGTTGTCCCATTTAATCCATTTGTATAGGTTGATGGTATAAAATCTTCATCCGCGAGCCTCATTTGCTTGAATATATCGTAGAAAAGGATTTTGACCGAGCTTCCTCCGTCTACCAGAATTTTTGGCATGGTGATACTTTCAACCTTCATAGTGACTACTAATGGATCGTTGTGGCTCTTCCCATTCAAGGGCGCATATTTGGTTGAGAAGTAGATAGGATGTATCATCCATGGATCCATTGGTCCATCTATAGCAACACTGAAAATTTCCTTACCTTGCTGATTTCGTTTGTGGATCCTTGTCATGATTGTACTTTTGAAATTCGGTTTTGTTTTTTTGGAGTATGTGATGGTATTGCATCCGAGGTATGGGACTCCTTCTCCGATAGTGACGTGATATACTTGATTTCCCTGGCTAGTCTTGCTGATGAATTACTGTAGATTTCCTTCATCCACTAGGTGTTGGGTCTTATTCTTCAAATTGTGACAATTGTTCAGGGCGTGCCCTACATTTCTGTGGAATTCGCACCACCTACGATCTTGACCAGGGATCGGTGGTATACTTCCTCGATTGAAGGGGTAGATCACGTCGTTTTCCTCTTTTTTATCTCGACAAGGACTTCTTCAGGCGAAGCATTGAGAGTGGTGTATGTTTTATCTTCAAATCGTGACCTTTTCCACGTGTTGCTTCATCCCCTTACCCTTCCTTGTAATATGTAATGGGGTTGATATCCTCCGTTTTCGTGGAGTATAGGTGCTTTGCATTTGTGGGATACTCATCTGGTTTTGTTGGGCTTCTAAAACTGTTGGAGCTGGTTCTACAAGATTTGTTCGTCCATTCTTGGCATTTGATGGAGCTTTCGCTGCTGACGCCTGCACTTCCTCCAATGCAATGTAATGTTCCTGAATTTATCGCAGAGTTCCCAATTTGGTCGGGACGTTGTTGAATAGCTTGATAAAAATTGGATCGTCCTTCTTAAGGCTGCCTAGGAAACCTAAAATTTGATATTCTTCCGAGACTTTACCTACCTCAGCGCATAGCTTCCTCCATTTATTCACGAGGCTTCGTAGGCTTTCGTCATATCCCTTTCTAAGTGCATAAATTTGATCAACTCCTGGCCTCAAAGAACTGTTATGCATGTAGGCCTCCAAGAAGGTTTCAGACAGTTCCTCGAAGCTAGAAATAAATCGTTTTGGCAATGTATCGAACCATGCAAGGGCTTTCTCTTTCATGCTAGAGGTAAAGAACTTGCATAATACCTAGGGGTGCACAAAGGTCGGTTCGGCTCGGTTCTTGATGGAACCCTGTACCTGTACCTCCCTAGCGTCGGTTCCTAAGTTTTGTACCTGTACCCTGTACCCCGTACCCTCGGTCCGGTTCCGGTTTTGTACCCTGTACCCCGGGTCCGGTTCCGGGTATGTACCCTGTACCTTTTTTTTTTTTTTTTTGTTATATATGAAATTTAAATATAAATTGTTGAAATAAAAAAAAATAATTTAAGTGTTTCTACCATTTCAATCTAATTACGAAATGTATACAATAATTAGTTCCGTCAAATAAACTCGTTCCATACAGTAGATATGACTTTGGACTTCTTCGTGTCTTCACCAACAACATTGGTTGTATCTTCGTTTTGTGTAAGTGGACGTTGTGGAGCTTCCGGTGTAGATGTAGGTTCTGAAAGTTGGTTAGAGGATCCAACTTGGGTTTCTAAAGTTGTAGCTTGACTTGAACTCTGCATAACAACATGACAATAAAATTAAATTAAATAAAAATGACAATTCATGCACCATGTTTTGTATCTAAAAATACAGATAAACTAAAAATACAGAACTCTGCATACTTCTGGGATCTTCTTAATATGTATGATAGTGAAACTCATATCTAAAAATACAGATAAACTAAGGATTTTGAAAGTTGGTTAGAGCAATTCATGCACCATGTTTTGTATCAATATATGGACCAAAATCACCAAATGATAAATGAAGCCTCTAAAATTTTAAACAGGTTCATCAAATGATAAATGAAGCCTCTAAAATTGACACAAATCCATTCATAACAGAAGAAAAACAAACATAAACAGGTTCTGAATCACTGAATGGATGGACATACATGACTGGATACTTGGGAAATGAATTGGCAATTGATAAAAAAACATACATCAAGCAATCATAAGAAACTGAAACATACAAAAAGACAAATGTGCACTGACTTACCATTTCTTATCGTTGAATTTCCTCGCTTGAATGGTTTGAAGTTTGAACTCTTAAAATTCCTCGCTTCCTGCAAGGCTGCAATATATAAGAAAACAAAACTAACCATAACCCTCTGCCAGTGAAAAGTGAAAAGGAATGGAAGTGCAAGTGCCATTTATGTTGTGCAAGTGCAACTATCAGGAATGGAATGTAAAATATGATATATCAACGCAACACACCCATCAAAATATGTTTCAATATCTATCTAGACTAGTAAACTATGCAATTTTCAAAAAAAATCATCTGCACAGCAAGTAAATTTCACCAATGATATCATTTTCAACAGAGTTCTTTCAAAACCAGATTTTTCTAAACCTTGTTACTGAATGAACAACACTACATATCTTACTTGATGATACAACAACTTTTAGAATTGGGCATTGTAACGTGGGAATCCACCGGAGATCCAGAAAGATATGCATACAATCGTATTCTTCCGCATCGAAATCAAAATATTACAAACCTAGTCATTCTAGACATATTAAGAAGATCCCAGAAGTAA
This sequence comes from Papaver californicum, assembly GCA_023531435.1. Taxonomy (NCBI): domain Eukaryota; kingdom Viridiplantae; phylum Streptophyta; class Magnoliopsida; order Ranunculales; family Papaveraceae; genus Papaver; species Papaver californicum. Next base: position 3,976,217 of record JAJJMC010007139.1, on the reverse strand, counting down.
TTCAATCCCTCTATACTACAGGTTTTTCTCAGAGCAAAACAAAAAGGTACATACTAATTGAAAGTAAACCCTATAAACACTTTCAGTAACAACAATCAAATTCACAACTATAATATTAATTTTGACAACACATTTACTTGATTTAACAGAAATTCAACAAAACAAGCTCCAGATCTCATCTAAAGACTAAAACCCATGAATTTTATGAGGATAAAAAAATCAGACCAGTGCAAAACAGAACATCAGTACGATAATAATTGATTCTAGAACTAGAAATCGTAACAATTAAGAACTAAGAGAATAGTAATCTTTACCTCTTTGATTAGGATTACGTGCGTAGATGTTGGAATTGAATTTTAGGTTTCTTTGAAGAGATTACGAAAGAGGAATTCTGCTTCTGCTGGTTAAACTTTGATGTAATTTTAGCCACAGTTTCAACGATAGAGATTAAATCAACATAAAAAGATCAATGGTTAATATTGATCGGTTCCTTGGGTCGGTACAGGTCGGTTCTTAGGCTGTACCTGTACCTTGTACCCGTTTGTACCCGGTTCCTAAATTTTGTACCTGTACTCTGTACCATGTACCCTCGGTCCGGTTTTTTGGGGGTACGGTTTTATCGGTTCCGGTCCGGTTCTTCTGTTCCGGTCGGTTCCTGTGCAGCCCTAATAATACCACATCGTGCTCTCTCCATGGTAGCAAAGATCTCCTATATGCTCGGATATGCTGGACTTCATTGGTGGTTCCATAGAAGATGGATGTAAACGTTGGTAGCTGGGTTTGCATCAGCTCCTTCGTGAATGGGGTTCGCTCTGCTTCTGTCATGACCTCGGAGAGGAGGTTACCTTGATTTAGACCTCTCATTTTATTATACATCGCTTTTGTTCTATCCATCATCTTTCTCTGTTGTTCCTTCTTCTCGAAGGGTTCTTCATAGCAGTCCTTGTGCTCGTAATTTTCCCCTTGGGCGTGCTTTGGCTCCAAATCTCGTGATTCCTTTGTCATTTCATCTTCGTATATGTAGATTTTATCTTTCTTTGCTCAGATATCTCGGTTCTTTTGCTTTAAGTTTTGGTTCTTCGCTTCCAGCTCCCGAATCCTTTCTTCTTGTTGTTTGTGGATCTTTGTAGTTTCTTCTATCGTGGTAGTTTCTTCGGTGTTGATAACTTTGTCGTTCACACTTGCCAGTGGGGTCCCTGGTATTTTATTATCTTTCGTGTTACCTGCATTTCCGTCTTCTTTTCATGTTTTGGTAATCCTTTGTGCTTCTTCTTCTTCCTTATCTGATTATGTGTCCGAGCTCGTGCGTCCATCTTCTGGTACTTCTGCAGCGACGAATCCTCCTGGTTTATTTTTATTGCCCCTATGTTTCCATTTGTAATTTTTTATCCTTGTTGCTTCTTTTTTTGTATTTATCGTACACCTAGATCACATGAATAGAAAAGAAAGTTTTATCACTTTGTGCTCGACCTAATCTCTGTTTTTACACGTTTTTCAAAATTCGACAAAAATAACAGTCTTTGCCTACCCTTCCTTGCCTGATACGTCAGACTCAGGGTTGTGTTTTCCCCTGCAACTGATCCTTTTACTCTTTCTAAGAAGTTAGTTATAAATAAGATAAAAAACTTTTCTTATTCATAAATGCAACATCACTTTTACCATAAATCATTACCAAAACAAATCTTTCTTTGAAAAACAAGAAAAAGTTTAGCCGACACCTGCGCCACCATTTTCAGTGGTCCCCTTTTGCTGAACTGAGGTTAATTTTTGTACTTACCACCTCCTTCCTTTATTGGGTTGTGGCTTAATCTGAGATTTTTTGTTGAAGGTTCAAGAATTTTTTTAGGGTTTATACGTCTTTAAAGATGAAGAAGATATTTTCGAAAATATAAGGCCCCTTCCTTGCTCAAAATCTTCGCTTTTAATCCTTATAAGCCTTTATCGAGCGTTAGCATGCTGCTATTCTTCAGGTCTGATACCAAGGATGAGCTGATTTCTAAACATATCATTAGGGTTTTTTCTTGGTTTATAAATAATGAATGTAAATCGAAGATAGGTGCCCTGCGAAAAAATAAGAGCTAATGACTATTAACCATAAGGTTTGACCGACAGATCTAATATCATCCCTGTTTCTAGCGCCAAATTGTAGTAGCCATTTTTCTAGCTACACAATGATATGGATTCACAACATCAAACTATAGATTTGTGTGGGATGACGTTCACTGGATCAAAGTGACGAACATGAGATAACAAGCATGATAACTATTTTTCATTATATTCTTACCTAGATTGAGATTATGTTGAAAATTATGAATTTTACTAATGGTGGAACTTGATATTATAATGTTGAGAGCAAAAAGAACTATGACACCATCTTCTTGCTAGGAAGAAAACCTTAAACTTTTACAGAAAACTACTCAGGTATTTATAAACATGATTGTTTATACATCGTGTTATCCTATTTACATGGTACATCTTATTTGATGTTTTATCACACATGAAAATCTTATCCTTCTTTTTTACTCGTACGAGTAAATACTCGTGCTCATACGCTCCGATCTTGGATGAGTTGCTATCCTAATTCGGGTCTCTTTTGAACTTCGTGTGTATTCTATTCGCATGATCCTCGAAGTAGCTTGTGTTGTATTGTCATCTCCCTCTGCCCGAGTCTGACAATGTCCAATCCTGCACGCATGTCTGTAGCATTTAATGCTTCTGTTCCATAATTCAAACTCGTATGTTGATGAAGCCTTGGTACTTTCCACGTGTCCTGATCTGGTGCTGGCGGTAGATATTCTCGAAATGTGAATGGCAACTTTTCAACTTCTTTTCCATACTTCTCGGTGTAGCTTTCTTATTATCCTACCGCCCTCAGATCATTCTACGTGACAATTGAATATTTTACTACTACACTCGTGGATGGATCAATATTTCTTATTTTTGTCCAAAGGAAGGAAGCTAGCATGGATAAAGATGAAGCTCCAGAAAATATAACTTTTGGTTTTCATTTGTTTCTTGGATGAATTTGTTAGAACCATTTGTCCCACGTATGTTATAATGTTTTGATTTTTGATGTTTTATGACTTACAACTTAAATCAATAAAATAAAATTTATTTTCTTTCTGTGAAAATAATGAGTAATCAAACGGTAGAAATCCTCTTTTCCACGGAATAGCTGCCTGACACAAAATGAAGGAATTTACAATTCTGCGGAATGAGTTTCCATGAAAATTAAGCTTATTCCATGAAATTAATTCCCTACTCTAAAACACTGTCGGGCCTTGATTCCCACACAAGAAGGATTGATCTCTCATAACCCCTTGGTAGAGACTTGCTCAAAGAGTTTAACTGTGAGACCCCAAATATTTTTCTCGGATTTAATTAAACCCACTGTCTGAATTCTGCACTTAGAGTGCATACAACTCTAATGTTCAAGTGTTTGTATCACTTTTAGGTTGACTTAAAACTAAATGTTTTACCTTGATAAAGAAATCAGCCTTAGTTGAAACCCATGGTGCCTTAATAGATTTCACACATGTTGGACACATGGAATTTAGGTAATTCTCTATGTTATAAAAAGAAGAGGAAATAGAGAGAAACTCGGTTTTGGGGCATTCTTCTTCTTCCCCTTTTCTTCCATTTTTCATTTATCAACTCAAAAATTTATGTGAGAAATTGGTAGTTATATAAGATGAATTTCATTACTATAGTGTGGTTGTAGTGAAATCTTAGATTTGGAGTAGCAAAAGAGGTATGAGATAACTTCTTCTTCTTAATTTCAGTTTCATCATGCCCTAAACCTTTGTTCATAATTGATGATGTTCTTTGATTTTAAATAAGGGGTAGTTCGAAATCATCTTGTAGTTGTGGTTTAGATATTTGATTTCAATTATTCTTGAATTGAAATTGTTGAGTTCTTCAAATTAGGGTTCTTATGATATTTGGGGATTTTTACTAATTCATTGATTAAAATTCAAATCATTTAAATTAACAATATGGGTTTGTGTAGTTTTACCCAATTCATGTTGTATTAAAGAGAATTACTCATTCCCTCTTTGTCACTTGTAACCCTTGAAAGTCTGTTTTAGTTTTAATAACACTTTTAAATCCAATGGTTGAATTGTGATAAAATTTGAGTATGTCATACTTTGTTATGTTGTAGATGTACGATCAAAATTTCATGAATATCAGGTCAGGTTAACTGCTGGAATGATAACATTATCTATGACGGGGTTCAGCAGGATTAAAACCATGTATAGTCAACTGACCTTAGTGTTTCTCAATATCCGTGTATCATATTGATCTGAAATTTTAGTATGATGTTTGTATGTATGTAGGTAACTTACTGTAAAAATTTCATGAAGTTCTGATCATTTTAGGTTCCCCAAAGTATGGGAGAATCGGGACTGAGTTCTGTGTATTGATAGTAAAAGTAGTCAGCTTGTAATGTAGGTATCTATTTAATGAACCGTTAGAATTAAGTGAACTTTGAATATGTTATTCGTATAGATGTAAGGAACATTCGGATTAAATTTCAGAATGATCAGGTTAGGAGAGGTGGTAGAAAATGTTGTAGTATAGAGAACTGTTTATGTAGGACGTGGATGAGTTATTGAGATTGAATGAGGCACTTATACTGCATGGATTTCTATGATTTTTAGATATGAGAAACCCATTTCTGTGATGATTAATCTGTACAAATTTCATAACAAATAAATGATGGGAAATACCCCAAATAGAGGAGTTTTTGTAACTACGCCTGTAGGAATTTAGTCTCATTTGCGCTAATAAATTTAGACATAACTGGATATCTAACCATTATATTTCTTTCAAATTTCTGTACAGTGTTGTTGAGATATTTATGAAGGTGTGGTTAAAATCTCGTGATGATCAGATCAAAGGATTATTGTTTTCTTTCTGAATCATGATTGAAGTGCTACATTATGAACTTGTAACAACTTGTATTGAGTTCTTCAACTGTCCATCTAACTGAGATGTGGTTTAAATAGAACAAGAAAGTATAAAGTTTTATAGACTACATCTGTCAGGGTTATCTCTGTTTTCACTCACTTGTTATTATGTGTGGGTTTTTGTTTTACTAGTTTTGGCGAGCATGTATATGCATTGGACATCAGGCTCACTCGCATAATCTTGTGGTTTAGTGTGGTTTACATGCATTTATGTGGTGGTAAATTTATGTTATAATGTTGAAATGGTATGTCTACAGAAGTACTATGTAGCTTTCAAATTGTAGTGACACTTTATCATTTAATCTCGATTCCGCATACAACTGAGAACTAGAATGTACACTCTCTAGCATTGTTATTACTAACGTAATGGATGATTTATATCAAGTACTCTTGTGTATGATCTATATTATAGTATATTGTTGACTTTAAGTTGCAGGTACAGGTACAAACATAGATGATGGTATCTTGTTCATCAATGGATAGTTGCCAAGGTGATTGTTGGTGATGGGATGTGCTAGGGATAGTTGTTGCTATGCAACTCATATTATCCATATTATCTAACTACTGCTACATCTAGAGATAGTTACTGCCTTGGGTAAGCAGTTCATACTATCTTAGAGATTGTTGCTGCTACGACAAGTAGTTCATACAATCTATATAAGAGATGTTTTTATCAAATAGGATCGTTCAGATCATCTAATAAGAGATAGTTACTACCAGAGAGGGTAGTTCATACTATTTAAACCAAAGAAGACGAACTACGGTCGTGCTTGATCCCTTCGAGCTACGGAGAGGGTATGTAGGCAGCCGCTATGCGGTTCAGCACAACTGCTTAAGGTTGTTCATATCGTCGGGAAAGGGTTGGTTGCTGCTTGGCAGTTCATACCATCCATTCGGAGATGATTGTAACCTTGGTAGTAAGAGGTAGTTGCAGTACTGGCTGTTCATACTACCTTGAGAGATGATTGCAACTTCTTGGAGGTTGTTCATATCATCTAATGAGAAATGAAGGATGATTGTTGGATGCCAATTCATATCACCAAATGAGACTTGGAGATGGTTGTTGCCATTTAGAGGCAATTCATATCATCTGAGAATGGATGGTTATTGCATGTAGTGGCAGTTCATACCATCCATCTAGAAATGATTACTAACTCTTTTGAGTAGTTCATATCATTTGAAAAAGATAGTCGGTTGAGCTTGACCTAGTACTGTGAATTTTCAGGCCCACTGGGGCTCTCACCTATAGATGGCTATCTGGAAGACCGTCGCTGGAACGGTGGTAGACAACGGGACTGATCATCCCCACCCGTCGCTGGAAAGGTGTGTGTTGTCAGGCCTGCTAGATCCCACTTACGACTGGCAACCCGGAAGATCATTAACTATAACGATAATTGTTAGCTGTAACGGCGGCAAGAGAACCTCACAGTAGAAGCGATGGAAATCATTTGTCGGACTCGATGACCCTTACGAAATTGTGGACTCTTTTGGTATACCGGGGTATACGGTATGGGACGTATGCTCAGAAGGTCCCAATTTACTTCATGACGGATATCATGGGTTTCTTAGTACTATGGTGAAGGACATATGATCAGAGAATCCTAACCCTCAAATCAGTGAGATTTCTGTTCAACAGAGTCTCAGTATCTTAAGTTTGGTGTTTTATAAGAGATGATTGGTAATTCATATCATCTGTTGGTATCGATAAATATCAGAAATGATATCAAAACTGTAAAGCAGTTGGAAGGATTCGATGACCTTGAAATATAAAAGTTATGGTTGCATGCTTATTAAAACAATTTGAATTAAATCGATGAATATTTGCTTGGTAAGATCGAATTGGTTTAAAAAATTTAAAGATTCAATTTCTCGAATGGCGTATCGGGAAGTTGGAACTGACCTAATGGATCAAAAATCCGATCCATTGGAAGCAATAATTTTTCGGTCTGTCACATTAACCTTCCTCTTAGCTGTGGAGGTTGTAGCCTGTTGTAGGGACCATTTTAGTAACAAAATCTTTTAACCGAGTTTTTTATCCTGGGCCAATGCTACTTTTGTTTCGATTTTCCAATTGTTAACATAACTTTAATCAGAACAAGAATAACTATTCTACTGAATCAGATCGTAAGGACATTTCCTACCAAAAAAGATCACAAGTATTAAGGACATTAAATGTATATGCAGAACTTATTAGGACATTGAAAGTCTACTACCATTAAGTGAGATTTCAGATGGGACCTAATTATAACCACATTATGCAACAGTACTGCTTAATTATTTTTCTTAAGATGATTACACATGTCAAACTTCATGCATTTTCCCTTAGTATAATCAAACAAAACACAAGCTAAAACAAGTCAGAGGTGATTGTAAATTGGATAAATTAGCACAATAATGATTTCAGTTAAGTTAATCACTAGTGTACTAATGAGTCACTAAAGAAACAGCTAGCCAGATTATATATGTCAGAATTGACAACTTAAAAGTTAAAAACACCTAATATATACATACAGATACAGTACAATGTACCACTTGAAAGGGTTTAATTAGTGTTAAAAAGCTAAGTAAAGAATAACTAAAATCCTTTAATTATCATTTATTGTAAATACACTCACCATAACTTTTTATTTTAATGGCAGTCACATGTTAAAAGGGTATCTTTGTTGTTAACCTACTCTGCTGGTTTGGTTAATGTTGATTTGACAATGTTATCCCTGAATGTTTATTTGACAGACGTAACCTTAGATTAGTTGTCAAAACAAGCAATTAAACAACCCTGCCCACAATACTACTTGCCATCTGGCCCACTCTTGGTTTCACCATGTGAACAACAACAGACGACCACCAAATTGAGACCCGAATCCTCTCTCTAGTCTATAAAACTACTCGATCATAGTTCCATCCCAGACCTACATCCCTGCTCTTTAATAATGGTGGTACTTTATGATGGTTCCATATAATAATCGATACATGTTATGGTTAGGGACATCAATCCCCAAATCTCACGGACACCACACTACAATTCATCTTTGTGTTTCAATTAAGTACAGTATAAGTTTGTGACTAAAAAATATTATATTATCAATAATATAATAAACCATTATTTTACAGTTAAATAACACATTATCATTTTAAGAAATAATATAATAAACTATTATTTTATAATAATTTTATTTTAGATATAATATCGACTAATTTTAAAAAAATATTATATTATTGAATAATTATAATATAAATATAAATACTCAAAGTACCGGTTAATATAGCCAATTTCAACCGAGATGGCCGAGATACCGTCGATAATATCGGTTTTGGTGTTTATCCGAGATGTAGATATTTTTTAATATTTCACCGATATTCACCGAAATATAGAGTCGTACAAGTGTCTCGGTCTCGACCAATATTCACCGAAATCCGATATAGACTAGCTTGGTATCAATCATACTTCAACACTTCTTGTTGCAATACAACAACGTGACTCCCGATCTTTGAGTGCACTACAAACTATTAGCGATGAAATACACCTTGATTTGAATTTTAAAGAAAACAAACCAATATCAAATCATATTTTAAAAAAATTTAATATGTATGCAATTTATTTTTTACTTTTGTAGTAACATTATTATTGGACGACCGAATGAAGTCCTTCTATATGTTCACAATAGGAGCTAAACTGTAGTCGCCTTTTAACAACTATTTCAATCTCGTTTTTCTTAAAATATCTCCAAATCTAAACCACAATTGTTTAAATTAAAGCGAAAATAATAAAATTAAATACATAATTTATTGTTTAGCTTCTAAATTTTGCTTAAACTTGGTGTAGTTTAAAATATATTATAAAAAAAGAGTTGGACATAGTTGCAAAAAGTCCTGAAATTGTTGCAAAAAGTTTTTAGTAACTATTTCGATTTCTTGATTTTTTAATTCCTTCAAATTCCTTCAAATTTCTTCAAATTGGGTAAAAATCTTTCAATTGCATTATAAACTAACTATAATTTACTCATTATTGATTAAAATAGTTTTAAATGACCAACGGATATGAAGAAATTGAAAAATAGTTGTAAAAAGTCCAATCTTCGATCGGACCCCTCATCATTGCACGATCATCTAGTTTTATATACTATTTAGGACCTATAACTACTTAAGGGAACTTTTAAAATATATTATTTTATGATTTTATCGAATTTATTATTTTAGCATTAAGGATTCGAATCGGAACCAGAAAATTTTATTATTTTAAAAAAAATATTATATTATCGAGTACTTAAAGAAGTTATACTATATTGATAATCAAATGTTGGGAAGATGGCCCACTCATCATAATACAGTACCTTCCGTTTTGGGGTGCGTTGCATCTTTGAGTACTCTATATACAATATTCTATATCAACTCTAGCAAGGAGGAAGTTAAGAGTTTAATCCCACCGTAAAGGTTTGTATTTGTGTTAATATAGTTGTATAGTTGGGTTTGACGGGATAGGTCTGACCGTGGGACCAATCTGCCTGGATGGGTTTAGGTAGGAACCTGGGTCCGTCTTTCGCGTATCAAAAAAAAAAATTGTTTTGGCTTCGGAACCATACTATATTTTTTTCAAGAGGGAGGATCCGTTGATATTGATTGATCTTACAATTTCGACAATCATTTTTCATGAAGCTTACCAAGGCGATGATCAGTCACATTGGGACCGAGATACGGCCTAAACTCCTACGAGAAACAGTTGTGGGAAATTTTCCGCAATAGGCGAGAGCCTGAAGAAACAATGCCGCGTGAAGGTAGAACCAAATGAAAACTAATCAGATGTGTTTTTTTTGGTAGTGTTCTTCTCATTGAACACTTCATTCCAATAAAAACTGAGTGCGTTTTACAAATGGGTAAATGATAAGATTGCATGTTACGAAATGTGCTCATTTTATATGGGAGTGTAGTGCTTAATTATTTGATTTCAATAGAATTAGGGTCGAAATTGTCTAACCGTGTCTGATGAATCCTACCTCTTTTTTCACGTTATTCTATATTTGCCAAACTAAACATACAACAGAGTAAAAGAAAGAGGTAAAAAAAACAAAGGCCCTCGTATGTATCCAAACAAAATTTTGCACTAGTACACAATTGGTCTTTAGACACTCCACTTAATTTTTGTTGGCCATGTTTTTTATTTTTGGCGTGTCTATATGTTATAAATCTATCATATAGTCACGCCATGGGTTGTTGTTATGTCCATTGCTAGGTCTATTAAAAACCACGTTCCCCAGTGCGTGTCCAAAAACCACTATTTAGCCACGTTAAGTTTGAGTTTGGTACTGAGCGTGTCAGTATATCAATCTATTACCACGTTATGAATTTTGGCGTGTCCAAAGAGTAGAATTTCATTAGCCACGCCATTTTGGAGGCTACTTTCCATGTCCAAAGCACTGTAGTTAATTTCGGCCGGTACGGTCGAAATATCGTCGGTTTTACCGGTATTGGCCCTCACCCGATACGAAACAGCCTATACCGATAGAACGGTTTTTGCCCGAAAATATCGGCCGATATTGACTGATACGGTTTAACCGAAATGGACCGGTACGGCCGAAATAGGATTTTTAATATTTAAAAAAAAAAAAAAAAAAAAAACAATTTCCTTATTATTGTTCTAGGGTTTTCAATTGTTACTCATATTTTTTTATGGTATTTTAGAAAAATGAGTACTACTTTTATATCTTAATGAGTCTAATATAGAAAAAACGTTTGATATAATAATTATAGGTATAAAGTATGTTGACCGATATTCACCGATATTTGAAACCGAAATATCCCAGATACAAAGGTATACCAATGTATTACTCTCGACCAGTACAAACCGATATCCCATACTGACTACATTGGTCCAAAGTGTAAGTTTTATTAGGCACGCCATTTCAACATTGTTTGCGTATCCAAAGTATATGTATCATTATACACACCTGTTCGAGAATAACTTACTTTAGGGTAAATGAAATGGACTGTAACTGAGACTCAAGCCCCAAAGTCGACAAGCTAATTTACAACTTACATATGAATGATGGGCTAGTCCACATGTTAATTTTACAATTTAACCCAGGTAAATTGCTTTTGGCTCCGTCCCTGAAAACGGCTAAAGGTCTTTTTTGCGATGTGTTAAAGTAAAGATGGCAAAGGCATGATATATTGGATCAATCTTTTTTTTGTGAATACCTAAGCTGAAGTGGATTATGCAAATGTACATCTTTGTGAAAACTTGCATTACAAAGAAGAGATTTCTGTTTTAGAGCTGAGGATAGTCCTTTTGTTTTCTTCTACACAAAAATTACCAAAACATTATAGGCTTTCTGTAGTTATCTGTCAGTAACGATGGAATTTGATCTGGAACCGTGCCTCAGAGTGATCATTCTGAATCAAAAAATTCTTCCTAGGAAGGCCACCGAGAAAAAAGACTAGAAACATAAATAGAATTAATTTGCAAGGATACATCTCAAGAATAAGGGTTCACAATGGAGAAACAACAAAAACAAAAAACCATAAATGTACAACTCAGCTTACAAGGATCATCTGAACAGGTCAAATCCATTAATCATTCCAAATTGTGGAATTCCTGATACATATAACAATTCAAATTTCTCAGAATCGAGAAAAGAAAAACAATACTATAAAAATAAAAGAACTTAGAAGTTAAACATTGTAACTTACCACCTCGAAAACAAGGAAGCTTTTGCTACCTGTTTAAGCTGTGTAAAGAATTTTGCTGACCATCGTACACCTACTTAAGTAAAATCGCTTATGTCTGTGGAGGCACACAAGCAATCTTCTTATTCTTGGGTACATAAGTGAAATCGCTTATGTCTTTCAGGGAAATGCTTGACCTATCAAGGGACATATTTAAAAATCAGCTGATGGACTTGGCACAGCAAAAACCAAGAGATTATACACATTAAGGAGCAATGAAATGTACCTTGTCGCTAGTGTGTTTCGCACATCTTTTAGAGGAGCGCAGAGACCACTGGCTCGAGAACCACATGATGTACATTTGAATGTAGAGATAAATCACTCCAATGATTTCTCTGCTACATAGTAAAAGTGAGTAATATGGGAAATGTTGCAACCAAAACTTCCTTTATCATTTTTCTCCATAGATTTTGAGTCAAGATCAGGAATTTCATCACCTGTAGCATGAAAATCTATTAGCTTTACATATTCTTCTATGAAATGTGGATGGTACAAATGTAGCAACAGTGTTGTTTAGGAATCAATCAAGCAGCAGCAGCAGGCCCTAGGTAATATATAGAAGTATGACAAATGAAAAACTCAAAGAAATGGAATTTCATTGTGCAACATAGTAAGGAAACAATTCCCACTATATATAATATTTAACCTAACTTAATTAGTTCAGACTGCAACAGGCCTAAACTTTGGTCAAAGCACCTAAAGTGCGGTACTGACATTCAGCACGTTACTGCTTCCACTAAACATTTCTTGGTACCTTTATCCTAAACCAGAAATTCATCATCATTTTCAGAGATGGTCTACCATCAAAGAGAACATTTTAGTATTCTTGCTGTTAGAAGTGAAGCAAATAAAAAAACAACCATGCGTTGTCCTCTACTGAGGATGTTCTCAAGGACTAAACTTAGGTAGGTAAACTGGAAACTGGTCATCAAAATAAATAAAACTAGTTTAGGTGTTTGTTTTTCCCTATCTAAGATATTCCCACGAGAGTTTAAGATGAATGAGAACAGATGTAAAAAGAGAAAATCAGCAATGAGCACATCAATGAAACCGTCAGAACAGAAGGATCATTATAAGAAAAACGGGTTTAAGCGTCTGAAATCTTAACAAGAGCTCGGAAATTTAACCGCTTAAATGGTTTAAGCGTCTGAAATTGTAACTGCCAAATTTTTTGACGGCAATAAACATGTGTCCACTATTATTTAGCAACGAAAAAATACACTTAATCGCTAGATCCTTTGTTCAAGTAATTTATAGCAACTAAAATAATGATCATGTAGCTATTCACTTTGAGGCACCAACTCGTAGCAACAACAAAATAAATTGGTTGCTCAAACCTCTCTCAGCAACTAAGTTTGAGCCACGACCAAATATGTTTAATTGCTAGATCCGTTTTTCGAGTAACTTATAACATCTAAAAAAATGATCATGTAGCTATTCACTTTGAAGCACAGACTCGTAGCAACAGAAAATAAATTGGTTGCTCAAACCTCTCTCAGCAACTAAGTTTAAGCCACCACCACATGTTAAAAAATGAATTACTTGGTAAAATCTCTCCCAGCAACCAAGTTTAAGCCGCTACGATCATTTCAAAAGAAATCAGTTTTTAAAGTACATTTGAGAACTTAATTAATATTTATCTAACAATCTTATTAGGATTTGTTTAATAGAAACATGAAAACTTGTTCAAATCATTGTTTTCATTCACTATGAGCAAATGTTTGGATGCACAAATTGATTTTTTTTTAACATGAGTCGATTAAATTAACTATAATTATAACCAAATATTTTTACAAATCTCACAACCCATATCATTCCAGTCAAAATTTGTCAAAATTTGAAACTTTTAACACTCAGTTCAACAATTTCAATATTAAAACCAAATTTTGTCATATCCTTGCCTTCTCTTAAAAATTGACCATTCCAACATCTAAAAAGCTATTTGTTCAACATTTTTCAAGAATTACAACAATTTGCACATAAATTTGTGTACTAAACATTACTCAAAAAAGAGATTATCATAAATAATTCAAGAAATGTTATGTTTTTACTTTTATATTCCAATGTTAGATTTTAAAGATATATGTACATTGAGGTAGTTTAGAATTACATGTTATGTTACAGGTCCAAGCTTAAATGCATCTGAAAGTAAAGAAATGCCCTATTTCGGGCAAACAAGACGATAAGAAAACTCTGTGCTGCTGGGTATATGCATTTCCTCCTCGTCCGTAACTACTTGTGTAGTCTCCAATATCTCTTGAACTGGAATGGTCAAAGTCACCGCAAACGATCTCCTAAGATTTCTCGAGTTCACTATCAGACTGTGAAGTTGGACAATCAGAGTCACCAAGCAGGACATCAGGAGATACCTCATGTTGAATTATCAGTCTGTGAAGTTGTTTTGGGATTTTAGCTGTGACAATTAAGAAAAAGGAAAAATTAGTAAACAATTAAACAAATACAAACAAATAGACTTAAATGATTGAGGAATCGCAACAAACCCAGTAAGCTCCACAGATACAAGAACATACTTCCCACTTTGATCCAAACTCTGCATAGATTACACTTCGGAAATTGCACTATACAAGATATAATTACATAGAGATTTCACTACTCAACACTAAATCATTTCAAGCCTAATATGTTTTCCAAAAGATTCAAATCTTGGGATGTAGAATGAAGAAAATGGCAGTTTCCTGTCTCAGTATGCAAATCTCCTTAACGATTACTCACAAACTTTATTTACTCAAAATGATGAAAAAACTGATTTCGGCTTTGAGACCTTATACTTAATTCCAAAATACAAAATTTCCTTAAAGTTGACATATGGGTGATTCATTAATAGACACAGAAATGCAGTATAGTGAATTTATTCAATGTTCACGTGATGTACATCGAGGGCCATATCTCTGAAATGACAAATCGATGCACCAAGCCCTATGAAACCATTATAGAAAATAAATAGAATTACTCTGCAGATCAATAAGCTGCAATTGGTCACTGAAGCTGCTGCCATATCATATAGACCTCATAAGCAAACTGGGCATCCCAGCATCTTATGAAACTGCAAAGGCCGGTAAACTGTAAGAAAGGATCACCTTAGTATGATGAACATCAAGAATAATGTGTTTTTGTTGTCAAAAGTACCAGTTCATAACTAGAAGAAGATTAAAAAAAAAGTGCATCAGAAAGTACCTTCCATTTGCCATTCAGTACATTAGCACCCTCAATCACTTCCTTTAGAATTGGAAGATCTGTTATACGAGAAAAACAACCAAAAGCACTTCAGTCAAGCATCAAGCATTCAAGAATTCCACTAATCCACTAAACACAATTAAGTTCAATTTCGTTATAAACTTGTTAGAAAAAACAGAGAGTACAATCGCAAACATCAAGATTCAAGAATTTGGCGAGTGAACTAGGTGAAGCTTCTGGAGCTTCTAATCTCCGCTTTTTGGAAGGACATCTGCTTCACATTTCATCGGACTTGCATATTTTTGATTTTGCAATGGATTTACATGCTCCTAGCTACCGCCACAACATCAACCCTGGTTTCGTTTGAAAGGAAGGTTTGGACAGTTGGTTCCCCTCCCACTAAGTTCAATAAAATCCATTTATGTTTCATTGCAACGGTAAAATGGTAGTACAGTGTCCCAAATACCAATAGCCTCTACATCCAATCTCCAAAAGACCCTATATTTAGCCCCGTATTGGATTCCCAAAAGAGCAACCTAACAACGTTTACGCGAAAGTAAATTTCTAGAAAAACAAATCCCCACACACATCCCAACTTCATCAAGTTCTTTTTCGCTTCATTTCGTTCTATTCCATTCCACTACAATTTCATAAAACCCATAGTACATTACCCCCAGATACCCATTGCTTACTACACTCAAAAACCAACAATCCTTCCCACAATAAAAACGAGCCCGAAAAAAGAGCCCCCCTGATCCTAAAAACTATATCTCTCACATACAGTCATCAAATTCATTTTTAACTATAGAAAACACTTAATTTCTCACTTAAAGTTCAAATTTTTCTACTCCAAATTTAATCAGAAAACGCCTAAAATCAATTCCTTTAGAATCGTAAGATCTGTTATACAAGAAAAACAACAGAAAGCACTTCAGCTCAAATATTAAATAATTTCAAAACTTCCACTAACCCACTAACTTCAATAAATTCCATTTCTATTTTATTGCACCAGTAAATTGGTATTACAGTCTCCCAAATACCAATGGCCACTGCATTCAATCTCCAACAGACCTATATTTAGACCCCAAAGTGGATTCCCAAAAGAGTAACCTAGCAGTATTTAGGAAAGTGAATTTCAAGAATAACGAATTCCCACACACCCAAACTACAACCAAGTTCATTTTCGTTTAGTTCCATTTCACTACAAGTTCATAAAACCCAGACTGCATTACCCCCAAATACCTATTACCTCTACACTCAATCTCCAACAAACCTTCCCACCCTTAAAACGAACCAGAAGAAGAAACCCCTGATCTTAAACACTCAATCCCTCAGATAAAGTCATCAAATGTCATACATTCTATTCCTAACCAAACAACAAAACTATGACGAAAGAGTAATCTAAGTTCAACATTAATGGACAAAAGAGTACTCAAGTGAAAAAGACTTACAGCAATCGCCACCAGCTCAACATTTTAAATGGGAAAAAGACTTACAGCAATTGCGACCAGCTCCTGTAATAGCTCCTCCAAGTTTCGTAATGGCTATCAAAGAAAACGTAACCATCATAGGTAAGAATGTCTTAAAAACTGAATTTCATTCCCCTGTTATAGAGGAAGTTGAGCTTTCGATATTACTAGTAGATTGAATTTCATTCCTTGCACGAGAGTTGCCACCATACAACAGTGTCGTAATCACCATCTCTACGATTAGGATGATCAGATTCAGCAGGATTTCACAAACCCAAATTTAGGATACCAAAACAAAACCCTAACTTCTTCCTGTAACAAATTAAAATTACTACAATTGGGGGAAACTAAATTAGGAAAAAATTAAAATTAATTTGAAGGTGATATAGCTAGATTATGAGAGAAATTGGGAGGGGAAACCATAGCGGGACGGGGGAATCAGGGGGGAACAGAGCGGGACGGGGGAAGGGGGAAGTGGAAAAAAATCTCAATCTGGGAGAGGAAATGTGTTTTTGTAGTCAAAATTTTGAGGGGGAAAGATAGACCGTTTGATCGAAATCTATCGACGGTTGATATCTAGTTCTATCTAGTCATACGGATTGTGATCCGTATGACTCATTGGAAAAAATTACATCCGTCCAATTTATAGCACGGTTATATTTGGTTATAACTTATAACACCCTTTTTTTTGTCTAAATATTATATATATTTTAATTATTAAAATATTTGTATATATTAATATCGAGGAATTTGTATTTACGGAAGGAAAAATAAATTGTGTAACCTAAGAAATAATTTAGAAACAAAAAATGAATTCGATAATTATCATTGACTTTCCACTAGACAACGTTTTGAAGTCTGATGATCGTAGATGATAGATTCCAGTGGAGATTCTTAATTTGGATAAGAGGTCATTAAGGATAAAATGACGAACATCGGTAGGTTTAGGGTTCCGGGGAAGATTTTGATTTAGATGAAGAGGTTATTAAGGATAATATGATGAATTCGATAATATGATGAACATCAAGGATAGTATAACAAAATGAATAAGTTTGATTGGGATTGAATAAAATTCAATAAATCAAAGTGAAATTGATGAAAAATTGATATAATTTGAGTGAGATCGATCAAAATTGAGTGTATTCAAGTCGGTTCGATAAAAAATTGAGTGAATTTTAGTGAGATTGATGTCATATTTTGATATCGTTAGATTTGTTAGATCGATAAAAAATGAATAAGTCTGATTGGGATTGAATAGAATTCAATAAATTTAAGTGAAATCGAGTGAAATTGATGAAAATTGATATAATTTGAGTAAGATCGATCAAAATTGAGTGTATTCAAGTCGGTTCGATAAAAAATTGAGTGAATTTTAGTGAGATTGATGAAATCATAGTTTCATATTGTTAGATTTGTTAGATCGATAAAAAAATGAATAAGTTTGATTGGGATTGAATAAAATTCAATAAATTTAAGTGAAATCGAGTGAAATTGATGAAAATTTATATAATTTGAGTAAGATCGATCAAAATTGAGTGTATTCAAGTCGTTTCGATAAAAAATTGAGTGAATTTTAGTGAGGTTGATGAACTCATAGTTTCATATCGTTAGATTTGTTAGATCGATAAAAAATAAGTTTGATTGAGAATGAATAAAATTTAATAAATCTAAGTGAAATTGATGAAAATTGATATAGTTTAAGTAAGATCGATCAAAATTGAGTGTATTCAAGTCGGTTCGATAAAAAATTGAGTGAATTTTAGTGAGATTGATGAAATCATAGTTTCATATCGTTAGATTTGTTAGATCGCTAAAAAAATGAATAAATTTAATTGAGATTGCATAAAATTCAATAAATCTAAGTGAAATCAAGTGAAATTGATGAAAATTGATATAGTTTGAGTAAGATCGATCAAAATTGAGTGTATTCAAGTCGGTTCGATAAAAAATTGAGTGAATTTTATTGAGATTGATGAAATCATAGTTTTATACCGTTAGATTTGTTAGATCGATAATAAAATGAATAAGTTTGATCGAGATTGAATAAAATTTATTAAATCTAAGTGAAATCGAGTGAAATTGATATAGTTTGAGTAAGATCGATCATTATTGAGTGTCAAGTTGGGTCGATAAAAAATTGAGTGAATTTTAGTGAGATTGATGTCATAGTTTGATATCGTTACATTTGTTAGATCGATAAAAAAATGAATAAGTTTGATTGGGATTGAATAAAATTCAATAAATTTAAGTGAAATCGAGTGAAATTGATGAAAATTGATATAATTTGAGTAAGATCAATCAAAATTGATTGGGACCATCCAAAACCTTTTAAGATCCGTATGACCTATTATTAAAACCGTGAGAACCGTTTAATGTTTTTTGTTTTGACACATGGAAAGAATCTAACCATCAGATCTTAGTGGTCCAATTAAATTGGTGTCGAAGGTAATGATCGTCTAGCTCTATTACACTGTAACTGAGTTAAGGTACACGTGGGGAACACACAAACAAAAAATCATGTCCGTCAATCTCTTTGATCAGTTACTCGAGGTAAATATTAACTTTGATCAGTTACACTTCAAAACTTTTCATATCGACCTTCGATTATACATAAATTTTGATTTTGAATATATAAAAATTAATCAGAAAAATAAAAAATGAATTCGATAATTATCATTGACTTTCCACTAGACAAAGTTTTGAAGTCTGATGATCGTAGATTATAGATTTCGGTGGAGATTCTAATTTGGATAAGAGGTCAGTAAGGATAACATGACAAACATCGGTAGGTTTAGGATTCCGGGGAGGATTTCGTTTTAGACGAAGAGGTCATTAAGGATAACATGATGAACATTCGGAGTTTTAATGAAGATTCCAACTTAGTGGAAAAGGTCATTAATCTAAATATGACAGGAAGTGGTATTTTAAAAGTTTCAGCAAGGATTTCGACTTATTTTGAAGGTCGTTGATGATAATATAACGAACATCCATAAGTTTGGAGTTCCAATGAAGATATTGACCTCTGGTATACATTTTGGTCAATTAGATATAAAATAAAGCATATTTTAAGGTTCATTACTAAATTTGGAGTTTCGGTATAGATATTTCGACTAATCAGAAATGGATTATATTGTCATAAATTAACGCCTAAACTTAGTTCACAAAAGTGTCGGAGATGGTTAAACCCCTTGTTCGATTTGCATAATTTTTTTAAAAATTATTAGATTTCTCAACATTTGGATGCCTATAGGTAGGGTTTAGGATCATGTAAAAAGGCAATGAACCCCTTGTTTGATGATGTTTATGAGTTCAATCTATTTTGAATTCAGTCAATTTTGTTTTATTTCACTATAAATCACTCAATGTTTCATCAATGTCTATTGAGTGATTTGTAGTGGGGTTGATGAAAAATGAATGAACTCAAGTGAAATTGATGAAACATTGAGTAATTTCTAGTGAAATACAACAAAAATGATTAAATTCAAGATGAAAATTGTATGAACTCAAGTGAGATTGATGAAACATTTAGTGATTTATAGTGAAATAGAACAAAACTTATTGAATTCAAAATAAATCGAAGATTAATCTGTGAGTTCGAACTCAATATTGATTGACCTCGTTTGATTCCATGTAATATTCATCAGTCTCGCTCAGTATTGCTTAATTTATTTAGTATCCTTCAATCTAACTAGATTTTAGTTGAATGTACTAAATTTCGTTTAATGTGTTCACTTGTCTCACTCAATATCACTTCAAATTAGTCTGTCTTGTTCAATTTTGCTCTTTATTTTTCAATATTACTCAATTTCACTCAAATTGTTTCGATCTCATTTAGATTTATCATTTGTGTATTTTTAAATATTATCCAAATTCACTCAAATTGTTTGGATCTCATTTAATTATCATTTATTATTTCAAACTTCGTACTTAATTTTTGCTCAACATCAATATATCGTATAAACTACGACTACTTATCCATGAATGGTAGATAATATGAAAAATTGATAAGTATATCCCATCAATACGAGGAATCCCCACGGGATCTCTAAACAGATCATTTTTAAAAAAAAATTGTAATTCGAAGGTTGATAAATAAATCGAATGCACGAGTTCGATTTAACATGGCAATTGTAACTTTTTAGATCTATAAGCATTCACTCTTCAAGGTTCACACAATGAGAAGAAACCTTAATTTGCTTCAAAATTCAACAAAATGAATCCTTCTTAGTGTTCGACATCACATATAAGGCGTTTGACACTCTATACTTATCCCCTATTTTTTCTATTGGAAAGTAAATAACAATTATCGAATTAATTTCTTATTTTTCTAGTTCAGTTTTACATATTCTAAATCAACATTTATGTATAATCAAAGGTCGATAAAAATATCCTCAACCAGTGAAATTGATAGGTTACGGGTAAAATTGACTAAAATCGATGGACATTCGGTTAAAATGATGGATAACTGGAAAAAACGATGGAATCCGAGAAAAAATGAGTGAGGTCGACCGATATTGGATAAGATTAACGGGTAAAAAACAAAATTACGTGAAGTTAATGGAAATTCGATTTTAATTGATAGGTAACCATATAAACCCATGAAATATAGGAAAAATCTAGTGAGATCGAGCGGTATACGCTCAATTGTAAAAAATTTATACAAACTTGGGAATTATGTTTAACCGAAAGTCAACAAAAAATCTTGAATTAATTTCTCATTATTTAGATTCATCTTAATTATCATAAATTTATCATATTGATTCTAAAATATTACCAATAAGTAGATTTTTAAAATAATAGTTGTAAATCAGAAACATAAAATATCAAGAGACCTAAATTAAGCATAAACCATCAACTGAAATCATAACTACTTAATAAAAATTCATGTTCAATTTTATTCAATAAAAATAATCACAAAAAAATTGTAAAATTTAATTTAATAAAAAATTATTACTTTATTATTGAAAATATGATATTCTTCATTTTCTCTGTGGTATAACTCTTCACGATGAAAATACTCTTAAAAGATAAAAAAAAAATGGCACAAAAATATTTATAAAAAAAAATTATAAATTTATTTAGCAAAAAAACCACATATTTGTTTTTTTTTGCACTTACCTTAATCCGTATGAAGTGCTCAAATCAAATCTCTACCGTCCAAACAAATTCATAATCCGTATGACTTAGCCTTATCACCGTCCAAAACTTTTGTTCTCTCATTTCACTTTGCTAAACCTAGTTTCATTTTTCCGCCTCATCTCTTTTTCCGCCTCCATCTCTCCCGTTCTTCCATTCTCTCTGGTTTAACCTACTCTAAATGATATACAAAGTCAGAGGTGGGCTAAGATTTTCACATGATGTTGTAAACTAATTTGGTTTTTTTATTGATGATGATGAATGAAGCTTTGAGTGTTGAAGATTTGTATAGGTATGATTTTCAAAGATCTTGCTGGTGCGTAGTAACTTGTTTCGGAAACTTGGTTAGAAATCTGATTTGCTTGTATTCTTTTTGCATCCCTAGAAATTCGATCTATAATTCTTTCTTTTTTTTGTCTGAATGTTAATCTTCTTTTCCTTTTTCTTTTTTTCCGTTTGAAGTATTTGGTGGTGATGTTGTTGGGGATTATGAACGAAGTGAAGAAGTGGAGATTGCAAGATTTATTTCTAGGTGATTGTTCTTGTTCAATTCCTGATTAGAACTGGGTATTTCTTAGATTTTTTTTTCTAACTAGGGTTTTGATTAAAAAAATTCTTATCTACTGTGGATTATGTTTTTGTAGTTTTCCTCGAATGATTTTGTTTTTTACGCTTGATGAATTGTAGATTGGTTTTTTTTAACTTGTTTCTAATATTTTGGCGTGAGTATGTAATTGATTTGGTGTGAGTATGTAATTGATTTTGCAATTCGTTTTCCTGTGAAAGGGAAAAAATTTGGTGTAAGTATATGAATGATTTGACATTTCATTGTCCTGTGAAAGAGCAAAAATATAACCAAAGGAGTGTATGTTTCGCTAAGAGTTTACGATCTTGCGAGTATGTGACTGATTTTTCTTATTCAATCTTTGGGTATGCCTATAAGGGTTTCTGTTGATATGAAATTAATATATTTCTTGTTTTAGAATGGGAACATTCTTAATTGATCACTTGATTGTTAGGTTTAATTTCGAACTCACAAAAATGTGTTTAGTTCACTGATTGGATGTCCCCGTCTAGTTGTTTTCCATTGATCTCTCATTTTCTGCATTTGTTGAGAAGTTTTGTTTATGGGAGCAATTGTTTTTTGGTTGATTGCAGTTGGTCATTCTTAGGTGCTATGACAGAATATGAACTGTTACAGAACGAAATTAGATATGAGGTTTCCACTTTGAAATTTTGATGCTAAGAGTTTATAGCTATGAGAAAAATACATGTCACTGCAGAATGTAATAGTACCAACCTTCACTAAGGTTCAGTGATCTTGGTCATCCTGGTCTTTAGAATTTTTAACATCTGACTTACCTAAACTTGTTGTGCAGGGAGTTCAGCAAGAAATGCATACTTGACCTTCACTCACAGTTCTAGTCATGATGGTTCTAAGGATGAAGCACATTCTCCTGAAGTTCCTTTGGATACGTTACTGAAATACTACAAAGACGATATGAGTCGTATGACATTATGCAGAAATATACATCCAAAGCTTATGTAATTTTGAGTCAATGATTGTAATTTGGAGAGTAAATGATTGTAATTTTTTTAACCAAATGATGTTGTAAATTGAATTCATTAATAATAAAGTTACATCAGTTATGATTTTAATTTGGTTCATAATTGTTTTTAGTATTAATTTTAATTTAATTTTGTTATTTATTTTTAATTATATAATCTTAATTAGTGATAATGTCAAATATTAATTGTTAATTATAATTATAATTTGGGATTATCTAATCACAATTTGTTTTTAACGAGCAAAGAAATTTGGTAGTTTAAAAATTTAAGCAATCAACTTTAGGTCGATTAAAATCAGAATTTCAAATAATTTGGTCGCTTAAACCTTTAATCAATCAACTTGAGTAAAAAACTTCGATAGCTTAAAAGCTTAAGCAATCAACTTCAAACCAATCAAAATCAAAATTTTAAATAATTTGGTTGCTTAAACCTTTAATCAATCAACTTGAGTAAAACTTTGCTACCTCAAAAGCTTGAGCAACCAACTTCAGACCAATCAAAATCAGAAATTGCTTTTAGCGAGCAAAACAATTTGATCGCTTAAAACCTTAACCAAGCAAAATTAGGTCGAGTTGCTCCATGTATCTATCAACTAAATATTTTACTTGCTTTAGAATGATTGGTATATCTGAAGCGATTGGTAGTTTACTTGCTACATTGGTTGGTCTACATGTTAAGCGATCACAATTTTACTTGCTCCATGTTAGTTGGTCTAAATGTTAAGCAATGAGAAAAGTATTCGCTTTAGGTAAGTTGGCTTATTACTAGAGCGATTGCATGGTCGCTCAAGACTTTGAGATACATGGCCTTGGGCAACCAACGGAGCGAGTGCCACTTTTAGTCGCTATAACGGTTATAGCGTCTTAAAAGGGGCTTTAAGAGCAACTGCAACGGGCGAGTAGGGTAAAGAGAGAAAAGAGAAAATTTTCTCCTTACTCGCCAGTTTGCAGCCGCAACGGGAGAGCATATTTGTGTTTTACTCCAGATTTGCTACAGTATCGGAGTAAATTCTCTCCGAATTCTAAGTATACTCGCACGGCCATGTGAGATAGCGTATGCCGAATACATTCAGCTAGAGAAGCGTATTTATATCAGAAGTATCCCTAGAGAAGCGTCTGGTATTACGCTCAGCTAAGTATACGCCTCATAATACGGTTAGCTGCAACAACGCTCCTTGAGAAGCGTATTGATACCTTTCAAAAAGCTCGCGAATTTCATCATTATCTGGGTTACTCTCAAGCATGTTGCGATACCATGCTTGACGACGATCTTCAAAATCTCTTTGTTGATGAGGAATACCACGTAGCCAACTCTGAAACATTGGAGCTTCCTACAGTTTCATCAGGTCTTGCCCAATCGATCTGGCCAACTCTTGATGTTGTGCCTTCCTCCCAACTCTCGATAATAGAGCTTATAACTCGTGGGCAAGTTTTAAGATCTGGTTGTTTTTATTTTATACCATTTCTTTCTGAACCATGTAAGCATTTTTGTGGTGTTCAAATCTCCTTGCACGTTGAGTCTCTTAGGAAGCCACCTTGTATCCATACGGTCTCCTAACTGGCCGCCTGAGTTCATATTTATTACCGCTGTGAGCAGGCGATTCAGACGGTCCCTTAGGAAACCGTATGGATTCCATACGGTCCCTTAGGAAACCGTTTCATAGATAAGCGTCTTTCATCGACAGCGTATCTCGTAATACAGCCACCCAACTAGACGCAACAATTATTACGACCTTCTATGAAGCCATCTCTCGTAATACAGCCACCGAACTAGATGCTCAATCATACGTATTGTTAACTGAGCGCATTATATTTGTCGCTCATTCGGATGAGCGTATAGTTCCGCGCTCTTCTAAGTGAACGACAATACAACATACGTTAGGATAGCTAACCGTCCGTGTTATATTCGGCCCACTAAGAGAACGCTCTGTATCATACGACTACCAAGAAGAGCGTGCGAGTAAAATTTGTTCCCCTACCGCTATGGTTTTTAAGCCAAAGACCAAACAAAATTTGGTTTTTAGTCGATAGGGTAGCACCGTTACAGTTGCCCTAAGCGACTTAAAACGAGTAGTTGGTTAAACCCATTTTTTTGCAGTGGATTGAAGAAAAAAGACATGGGAATGAAGAACATAGATAAGAAAAGAAATCAGTGGAGGAACAAGGTTCACTAGACCAAGTCCCAGACCAGAATAACAGACCGGAAAGTATCCACGTAAAGAAAAATGTCACCTGATATTTATTTGGTTATTGATTTCTAAAGTGGACTATTAAATCCTAATCAAAGATGGCAATCATGTTAGCAATATAGGAGCGAAACTTAAGTTAGGGTATATACTTTCACAGGAAAGAAATGTGCCATTCGCGCACGCTTTATGTCTACATTATCCTGTTGAGTAAAAGAGAAATAAATTAGCTAGAAGAAATTTGGAATAAAAATGATTGTTCACTACAAAAGAAACACTTACAATTTGAGTCCTTTCATGTCTACATTATCCTGTTGAGTAAAAGAGAAATAAATTAGCTAGAAGAAATTTGGAATAAAAATGATTATTCACTACAAAAGAAACACTTACAATTTGAGTCCTTTCGATCGCGATTGATGACCTCTTCTTAAAGGAACTCTCTGAAAAATTGATCCTATTTGATCCACTTCTAGAAGAAAATTTGTCACAAGAAACATCATTGGCAACATCATCCAAAGAAACAGGTTTTTCATTGTCAGAACAAGTTGTTGTGTATTCCTGCAAAAGAAAATGTACGGTGTAAGATCAATGAGAGTGACATGCGTCAAAGTGTCTTTTAGAATAACAACAGTATCCTGTCAAACTGTCAATTATATGCAGACCTGCAATCATCTGGTTCACCAGCAAAATATTGAATATGATGAAAAGTAAATGAGCAAATGACAACATTACTGAAGTTCTCATTTTCCCACCTCCTATACACCGTCTTGGGACGGGCGGAGTTTAAAAGGGGTTAATTGACAAGCAAATTGAACACACCACAGAAGCAAAAAACATATATTAAAGATGATAAAACATCGTTTCCGTCTGCAATACAGTAAAAACAACTATAAGTACAATTAAAACATAAAACAGTGATATCATGACTAGTTCATAACACGAAATAATGATTCAAAAAAAACAAAATAACACGAAATCTAAGATTTTTAAAAACTTATTATGTGCGAAAGCAAAAATTCTGGAAAACTATATCAAACTCCATAGGAACCTTCATTGTTTTTTCTTCTGAATATATGTATGTATAACCTTTATCTATAATTTATCCAAATATCTACAAAATTTCTATGAAAACCAGCAAACTGAATCCAAGTGAAAAAATAAAAAGAAAAAAACAAGAAAGAAAACCCTTATTTTAATGTTCTATCAAAACCTAGACAACAATTAAACCACCATTAAAATTTTCCTACAACTGATTATATGTTAGAAGAAGAAAAACCTCTTTCTCAGTAATTGGTTTTAGTCTATTGAGACAGATTAAAACCAAAAGATCTTTTCCAAACAACAAACACTAATAAAAAAAATCAGAAACCCTAAAATCAAAAATCAAAAATCAAAAATAAACTAAGGGTTTGATGAAAGTACCTTAACAAAAAAACTTCTTTTCAAAGACTTGTGTCGAAGGCCTCTTTTATAAGCAAAACTTTTGGAATTTTCAGAGTAGATTTTGGTGAAAAATTAGGAGCGGGAGATGAAAAAAAGAGGGGAAATTTTTGAAGCTCAATTTTTTGAATTTTTGGGAGTGATAAGTTTCTGTTATTGAGTCCTAATCTTTAGGAAACAAAATCTTTATGAGCTGGGATGAAAAAAAATGAGGGATAATTTTTGCAGCTCTTAAGGAACGAAATCTTGGTGCAGATTTGGAAGTGAAATATGAGATAAACATGGGGTATATAAGTTGTGAGTCTTGTGACAGGACTCTAAGATAAAAATACTTCACTATCATAGATGCAGCCGCGTAGCAATAAATACATCTGACGATCGATATACAACCGTACTATCAAACGGTTGAGGACTAGCCGATCAATTGGGTATAAGTTATGACATGATTTCTATGTATTGGACAATATTGTACACCTAGTATAATATCCTCAGTCCTCACATCTCTCCAAGTTTTAGAGGGAAAAAATGGCGCTACTTTTATTGAGTTTCATGATAAAAATTTGATTATATATTTTTTTTTGGAGAAAAAAGATGCGTCTAATTTTTATGACAATTGTTTATGAGCATTTTTAACGTCTGACCATGAATCTGTTTTCTAAAAGTTATTATTGACATTTTCCCCGTTTAGCTTTACACGTGTATATATAAAATTCAATCATATTTTTCCACGTGTAACATACGTCAAATTCCCCATGAATATGTTTGTATACGTCGGTAATTTATGAATAACGAGTTACATTTGGATTATGTTGGAATGTTGCATATATCAAAGGGATGATTCGGGAATACAATGCAATTTGTTGTGAAAATGAGTATGATCTAATAAAATTGAGTCAAATTGGACTCAATTCGATACAATTGAGTACAAATTGTTGAAAGTGATTATGATCTGGTGAAATTGAGAAAAAAATAGACTCAATTGCAATTCGTTAATATTTGTTGAAATGGGTATGATCTAGTAAAATTTAGAAAATGTGGACTTAAATTGGATGCAATTGGTGAAATTAAGTATGATCCAATGAAATTGAGTAAAGTCAAATTCAGTTTGATGAAATTGGTGGATAACTATTATAATTGAGTTTGATCTAATAAAATTGAGTAAACTTGGATACAATCTTAGGATAATTATTGAAAGTGAGTATCATCTAGTGATGCGGAGTGAAATTGGACTCAGTTTGATACAATTGGTGAATAATTGTTGAAAGTGAGTATGATCAAGTGAAAATTGAGTCAAATTGGATTCAATTTGATGCAATCGGTGGATAACTAGTAGTGTTGAGTATGATGTAGTAAAATTGAGTAAGCTTAGATGTAATTTTAGAGTAATTAGTGAAAGCGGGTACCATCAAGTGTTGTGGAGTAAAATTGGACTCAATTTCATGCAATTGTTGAATAATTGTTGAAAGTGATTATGATTTTAGTAAAATTGAGCTCAATTTGATGCAATTGGTTACTAATTGTTGAAGTGGATATGATCTAGTGAAATTTAGTAAACGTGGAGTGGATGCAATTGGTGAAATTAGTAAGTATGATCCAATGAAATTGAGTAAAATTGAATTCGATTTGATGAAATTGGTGGATAACTAGTAGAATTGAGTTTGATCCAATAAATTTAAATAAACTTGGATGCAATTTTGGGATAATTAGTGAAAATGAGTATCATTTAGTGATGAAGAGTAAAATTGGACTCAATTGATACAATTGGTGAATAATTGTTGAGAGTGAGTATGATCCATCGAATATTGAGTAAAATTGGATTCAATTGGATGCAATCGGTGTATAACTTGTACAATTGAGTATGATATAATAAAATCGAGTAAGATTGGATTTAATTTTAGGATAATTAGTGAAAGTGAGTATCATATAGTGATGGTCAAATGAAATTGACTAAACTTGGACTCAATTTTGATACAATTGGTGGATAATTAGTGAAAGTGAGTATGATCTAGTGAAATTGAGTAAACTGATTAGATGGAATTGGTGAAAATGAGTATGATCTTGTGAAATTGAGTATACTTGGACTCTAATTGGATGCAATTGGTGAAAATGAGTATGCTATAGGGAAATGTAAGATTGGATTAAATTAGTGAATAATGAGTGAAAGTGAGTATAATCTAGTGATATTGAGTGAAATCGAGTAAATTTGGACTCAAATTGAGTATGATCTAGTGAAATTGATATACTTTGGATGCAATTTGTGGACAGTAGGTGAAAGTGAGTATGGTCTAGTGAAAGTGAGTATACTTGGATTCAAATTGGATGCAATTGGTGGATAATTGGTGAAAGTGATTACCATATAATGAAACTGTGTATACTTGGACTCGAATTGGATGTGGATAGTTGGTGAAAGTGAGTATGATCTAATTTGAGTTTATTTAGACTCAAATTGGATGCAATTGTTGAAAGTGAGTATGATATAGTGAAATTGAGTAAACTTGAACTTGAATTGGATGTAATTGGTGGATAATTGGTGAAGGTGAGTATGATCTAGTGAAATTATGTCAAATTAAATATCCAATCAATGAATAATGAGTGAAAGTGAGTATAATCTAATGATATTGAGCGAAGTTGAGTGATATTGGATTCAACATGGATGCAATTTGTGGATAATTAATGAAAGTGAGTACGATCTAGTGATATTGAATGAAACCGACTGAAATTGGATTCTTCGGTTTAGTTCAATGTCACTCAACATTCCTTGATCTAGTTAAATACCACTTAATTTTATCGATGTTCCAATCAATTCACTCAATTTCACCGATATCCACGAATCTAATAAATTCTTCACGAATTACCTCCAATTTAAAAGGTCATCATTTTTTTATCAATGTCTGTAAATATTGATAAAACCGAAAAAAAAATATCAAAACTTATATCTTAATATATTATCGTTATTTAACACACTTTAAGTACGTCAGTAAGCTAACAAAATAAAATCCAAATAATTTTTAGGTTCATTCGTATTATTTATATATTTTCATTTCTTCATACTTTTTTTTAGATTATTTTATCTGATCAATAACAAATTTTATATTTATTTTAATTAAGATATATTCTTGGGATTTATGTTATATCGGAGGTCGACATCAATCGACTATACGAACTCATTTTAATGCAGGAAGAACCACATGATTTTTCCACATTTGCCTGAATCCATATGGCAACCTTAGGTCAAAATATCTACCGTTCAAATTTTTTCATAATCCGTATGACTAAACTTTAAACTAATATCCACCTGCCAAAACTCATGTCAAAACCCTAGCTTCCTTCCCTTTCCCTCTCTCTTGAATTTCTTTCCCACGATCTCCAAACCTCGCCTCTCTCAGGAAAAAGAAACAGTCCACAACAACTACCTTCACTTGCAGAACTGAACCCAGAAGAATCCCCCATTTCTCTCACCTCAAACCCTAACATTAGGCAGTTGCTCTTTCTCTAACTCTCTCTGTGTCCTCCCTCACCCATTTTTTATGTAAGTTGGAAAACCTGAAATACATCGCCAGTGCTTCTAGTTCATGAAAGTTTTTTTTTTTGTTTAGGGTTTATAATGTTTGAAAGTTAGGAACTAGATTCGGAACCTAGATGATAAAAGTCTTATTATCGATTTTTTTTTTCTCTTACATCACCAGATTTCAGTAACTGAAATACTGAATTTAATCACTCCATTATTTTGATTGAGTCTGTATATCACTCGATTTGTAAGTCATTACCTTTCCAAATTTTCATTATTCAACGTAAATTGACAAAGTTCTGAACCCTAGCCAATTTCAACATTGGTTTGGGGATCGGTCAATCTTAAGCGAGAGTAGAAATTGTTAGGGCATCGATTTTTGAATTCTACTGACAAGGTGATGTATAACTTAGTGTGTTCTATAAATTTCTATTCAGTTAATCTTGGGATTTATAAATCATTTATATATCCAGTTTGCTAATTTGATTCTTGTTTTTTCCTTGCCCTAAAACCCATGTTTCAGAACTCCTAAATATTGAATGGAAAACCCTAATTCATCATATCAATAAGATGGAGGATGTGAGGATGTGCTGGGACAGTTTTTGGTCAGAATAAATCGTCTTAGGAGAACATCCCCACTGAAAGCTAAGTCACCTTCACTGAATCTGTAGATTACAAAATGCAGTTTGAGGTTGAGCATTCTGTATCAATTGGAGGAGTTGTGGATTCTTTGATAAATTTGTTACATTTATGGGTTGTTGGATTTTGACAATTTTTTTGATTTCAGGTCTCTCACATAGCTCATCGAAGTTGGTTCAATTAAGGACTGTATTAATGCTGCTAGTGATGATATAAACCTTGTGTTCATGGTATGTACCAGAGTATTTTAAGTACACCCTAGCTATTTTCATAGGTAAGTGGATAATAGTTCTAAGAAATTTTTGTGATTAGAAAATCTTCTAGCTTCATCATAGGCATAACATTTGTACGCGAATAAAAATTAGTTGACAGTTAAAGTACCTCTCACATTTGTTGTTTTGATGATGTACAGGATAATATGTTAACTACCGCAGTCAAATTCCACGGCGGGAAAAATTGGAAGAAAATTGGTACACACCCATCTGTCATTCTGCTTTTCTTAGTTGCTTCGAGGTTTTTGTTATTATAGTCTCATGGAGTTCTGCTTTTAACTTATTTGATTACATGGTCTCCTATTCTGCTGCAGCCACTTGTTTCAAAAATAAGACTGATGTTCAGTGTCTCCCCTGCTGGAAGAAGGTTCTTAATCCAAAACTCGTTAAAGGACCATGGACCAAACATGTGCCCAACAATGATCTTATTGGTAATAGTTTAGATTCCTAAAAGGTACTGGCATGTTTATGTGATTTTGATTTCAAGTGTTTTGGTAATTTTCAGACCCAAGTTTGATGCCAACCGTGATGCAAATAAAGTATTTAGATCTGTTAGTAACTCAGAAACCTCTTCAAGAGACAGATCAAATCGGGCTCAGTCAGAACTTAGTGCTTCTTGATTCTAGAGCGAATTACAACTAAAACTTCTATTTTGGTAAGTAAATCTTGTCTGTGTTATTGATGATATCTTTGCTGCAATATAACTGTCGTCAAGTAAATACTACTGCTGGCAATAACTGAAAAACTATAGTATGAATTCAATGTTTGTTTGCTACTGTATTCTGAATAGGCCACTTACCTCATGCACTTGCTAGAAGAGCTTGTCTATCATAGTCAATTGTTTTTTTGTTTTGTTCCGCCTTCATATTCTTGTGGCAGGCACCAAATGATGGTTTCAGAAATGAAGGGCTCATACCTCAGTTATTTACTTCTGTTCCAGCCCTCAACGAAGCCGCTTCATATCTCTTTCAAACAACTTCATATTTGACTCGATGCTTCTCTGAATCTGCTCGTTAGTTTCTTTTCTTTATATTTCATTGCTCAGACTATTATTGGTTTAGAAATCTGTTCATCATGCAAGCTTTTTATCGTGTTTTCGCTGCATTTTTTTTTTGTTATAGTGCATGCTTTCATTGCAGAAGAACCAATGAGTAGAGTGAATGCTCATGAACTAGTAACACTTTCATTTGGTACCAGCAGATCATCATCTACCTGTGGCGAATCTTCATATGGGAACCTTTTCTTCAGCATTCCCTTCTTGTTCCTAATCTCGATTTCCTCAAGCCTAGTCTTCTATTTCCTTGTTGGTTTTTCGGGATGAGTTCAGCTCGTTGATGTACTTTGTGTTGAATGTTTTCATGTGCCTCTTTGTGGACAAAGGACTCGTGCTGGTTTTTGCAACTATTTGGCAAGATATATGCTGGAGTATTTTTACTGTGATTTCGTACAGGTAACTGGTGCTTCTCTCTTCTGAAACCCGAACTGGATATCGATCGCGTTCCAAAGTCGTATTTGATTTTATGTATGGATTTTTGTTTTGTAGTTGATTTTTCACAAGACTAAACTCTGTGCTGCTGCACTTGCTCCATTCAAGGCTGATGCATCTGATTTGCCATTGTTCTCTCATGTCAAGGTTCATAATCTTAACTCAAATACCACTATCAGTACCTTATAGTTTATTAAGCATCAATGGTCTGTTCAGTTTGAACTAACCCAACCCAGAACATCAATCTTCGGTTCACCCTAATAGTATTGCTCAACCAAGAACTTCTCCCTCTAACCAGAATAATCCTGATGTCCACCTCATTTATTTTGATGCTTCTTATATAGATTCAAATCGTACTATTAGAATCGGTATAATTCTTCTTGATAACCCAGGGAACTTCTGTGTGGTGGGTGGGTGGTGGTGGTGGTGGTGGTCAAAACAATCCCAAGCACAACATGAGATGCTCAACATGCTGAAGCTAGGGATCTTCTTGCAGCAATACTATGGGCTAGCGAACGGGAACTGAAGCCAGTTTACTTCAAAGGGGATTTAAGCTATTACCAACTCTATCAATGGTTCTAAGTCTAGTGTTAATTGGACTGGCTACCACTCTTATAATAGAAGATTTGTAAATAATATATATTCTAGTCTTTTAGGTTTCTATGCTTGTAAGTTTGCCAACAGGTCCTGTAACCTTATAGCTGATGTACTTGTCAAAACTGGTCGTATTTTATGGCAAGTAAGTCCTGGATTAATGGTCCTGCTTTATAGAGTTTTCCTGAATTATTACCTTGAATATACAGTGATATGTAATGTTTTCCTGGATTAATAATACGAATGTTGGATCAATTTAAATGGTTTGAAATGAATGGCTCGATATAGTAATACTTGGACGGCGTCAGATGCATCAAAATTTAACGACTGATATTCCTTTAGAAATGAACGGCTTGAAATAACCACGTGTGTGGTGGAAGATGCATTTACTTTGACGGTCGAGATTCCATCATCTTTCACCAGTTTTGATTTAAAATTAACAGTAAAGATTGACACACTGAGTGAATGGTGATAGATGCATAAGTATGAACGGTGGAAATTTTATCATCTTTCACCTAATCTATAACGAATGTACGGTACAAGATTACATCAAATATTACATTCGAGTGGCTAAACATCACATATAGCTACGTTAAACATAGTTTGCGTGTCTATAGGATAAACAATAGACACACCAAGAAACAAATTGTGTGTCTATAGCATAAACAATAAACACGCCAAAAAACAAATTGCGTGTCTAAAGGATAAACAATAAACACACCCAAAAACAAATTACGTGCCTATAGGATAAACAATAGACACGCTAAAATACAAATTACGTGTCTAAAGGATAAATGTTAGACGCGCCAAAAAACAAATTGCATGTCTATAGGGAACTAATGGCCACGCCAAAAAAATATTATGTGTCTATAGGGAACCAATGGCCATGCCAAGTAGGATAAAAACTTGACTGATCGAATTCTATTGGCACAATATAGCCACGTCAAATGGTTCATGGCGTGGTTATTTCATGCAAATTAGACACGCTAAGGATGGTGTGTCCAAAATTACACAAAAAGTCACGCTTACATTAGACATGCCATGAGTGAAAATAAATGGTGTGTCCAATACATATAGCCACGCCAAATTAGCGTGTCAACAGACCATTTTTAGACTAGTGTTGATATCAAAGATGAACTCAATCTTAGCTCAGCGTCTTGAAATCTAAAATAAGCCTAACATTGAGCAAGAGAGAGAAGTTACCTAACTGTAATGAACTAATGTTGTTCGATTCGGCCCACACAAGTTATTCCATGTACAGAATAACTAGGATGTAGGCACAATGAATGGAGGCAATAGAAGAAAATAACATTTTGATGTGCAAATTAAGCTATAATAAAGAAGAAGAGTAAAGGTAGTTTCTCAAGGGTACTGGAACAGTCTGACCACACTGTTCTAATATCTCCATTAGGGGTCCTGCCAGATCTGCATCTTCTTGTAGAGAGAACAGACTATGCAGAACACCATTAACAGTACGACGAGCCATTCTTGTGAGGATTCTGACATATTTGCTGATAATTGGAGGCAAACTTATCATTATAACAACTTCAAACTCACCCATATTTGTCATTCTCCCAACTTTATCTAAATTGGTCACACACACAATTGCCTTCTTTTTGCTGCAAATGTTATTACAAACAAAGTTAATTTTTTTATTTTTGCATTAACATTTTGGTGCTGAAGACAAACAAGTAATGTTTTGCTTGGAATTTGAAATATTTCCAGAAATGTCAACGGCCTCTAATGAGAAGAGCTCCAAAAATCTCTCAGGGGTTGAAATGACAAACTCTGGCTCAGAAGCTTTTAAACTGCCAGAAAACAAACACTTTTCGATTAGGGTACAGAAAAGAAAAACTTCTCTCATTATCAAATGCACAGAACATGAACTGCCATTTCCTATATTTAGAAAGCATGAATGGAAAATTCAGATGCCATACTCACCTATGTATCTGGTGATGCAATGGAGCAGCAGAGTGTAAGCTCACTGTCTGTATTCCTAGCTCCTGGAGTGGTTTGCATACTGACTGTACCTAAGCAAGATTGTAATATGAGCATCAGAAAATATTCATAATAAGTGATGCCATGAATAAACTTGAGTTAAACTAGAAGAATATGCTTCGGAAAGACATAAAGATGTCCAGTAAGTTTTCAACTGTTACCTAGCACTGTAAAAGAAAGTATGGAGTAAAACGAATTAAGAAAGCTTAGAACTATTTCAACACGAACCTGAGCGGCTTTTTCTTGAGATAGTACAAGGTATAAGAACGAAGGGTCATCAATATCTACACCTTCCTTCTCATTTTCTGAGATAACATCGGCAGCTGTGGACACAATCCATGCGATCTGCTCTATTGAAGAACAATCTCCACTTGTGTCCAAGATATCAGATCCAGATACAAAAGCTTGCCAGAATTCAATTCCCCAATCACCAACCAAAAAACTCTTGTGTTTCGTTTTCTTCAAGGTGCCATTGCACAATAACGCATCCTCTATTCTAGTCAAACACATAATCATAAACTTCGATGGACGATCCATTTTCAAATGGTACTTCATTGCTTGAGAATTGAATGACTCTGCATTTTCCTTATCCTTCATTTGTCCATTGCGATTTGCCTGTTCTAATTCAATGCACATAGAACTCTTACTACATATATCATTCCTACTAGTTTCGCAAGGGTTAAGCTCTATGACTTTATTACTGTTCCACGAAACATGCTCATTCTTTCCATCAAAATATTCTTCAGAATCTGGAAGCCCACAATTCATCCTCTGAAATATCCAAAGTGATCAAATTTTCAGAAACAGTAATTCAACTTTGAATGTTGTTCTAAAATCAGTATTGCTACAACAACTTTCTTGAAGCTTTACTTTCCAATCTAACTTGAATGAGGTTATCAAACTAAACACAATCAAATCAATCCTTAAACCCTAAAATGCATATAAAATCCTATTATTGCTTTCTCCATACCTAAGTGAATCACATCTAATACACTCCAACTAACAAAATAACAAATCATTATTTTCAAAACCCACATAAAATTATTGATGTTTTATTAAAAGTTCACAATCTTCGCCAAAATCAAACATATATACAAAGAATATCAAATCAAGAAATGAAAAATAAATAAAGAACCATGTTTTTCAATCAAGAAAATGATTATAGTAAAACAAGAGAAATAGTACCTTAAACGTAGTACGATTTCCATTCATGGAACCATCTGAAGTAGCCATTGGAAATGAAAACACCAAAGTGAAATCTCGTGCATTTACTTGCTACTTTTAGATTCGCCATTACTAAATTAGCAGCTTTTATAAGTTTCTGTGTGCGCGAATAAGAGAGAGAGAGCAGTAGAGGAAGTGCATCGTGAAGTTTTTCGGTGAATCCTGTTTTTGGGCATCCAAGATTTATTGAGGGCATACAATATAGAGATAAAATAAGATAATTAGGAGTAATTCTTAAAGTACCATATCCATCCATTTTTAATAATACTCACATTACTCTTATGTAATTAATATTAATATTAATTATTAGTGTTTAAAAAATAATGATTAGATTTATAATTAATATTAGTAGTTAATTATAATGATTAATAGTTAATCTAATCTTCGGTTTTAAAAATTAAAATTAGTGAGGGAATAATTTATTTTTAGGAAAAACTTTGTTTAAGAGAAGTAGAAGAAGAAGTGAAGAAAAACTTAGGGTTTTTGATGAAAATGAATGATTCGATTGAGGAGGGCGAATCTTCATCACGTAAAGCTCAGAAAATACACATCAACTACGATGGAGATCCTGATATGGCTGATTTTTTGGATTATGAGAATGATTTTATCCAAACTCAAACACAAACTCAACTTCAAGCTCAAAATTATGATTTTTATGACCAAACCCGAAGATGAATACATGGTTGAGGAAACCATTGCTAATAACACTAAGGTATGTTCTTAGATAAGGTTTAATCTCGTTTTTGTAGGTTTAATTCATCGAAATATGTTTTATTTTAAAGAGTTCGGCTTACCAGGTTATAGTTCGGCTGAAACTATATTATCCGAACCACATTCTCAGTAACAGTTCGGCTGGTTCGATGAGCTTAAAATATTAACTGAACTTTGAAATTGTAATTTGGTGCCAAGGGGCAATTTTTAGTTTGGCTGATAATTGGTTTTATATTTCAGCCGAACATTAAGAACTTGTTTTTCATTGGCATCACTGGATTATTCGGCTAAATAATTTTCAACCCAACTTTGTAGTTAAAATTCAATGAAAACATAAGTGTCTAAGTTCGGGTGAAATTTAAAATATCGAATCAGCCGAACCATATATAAGAATTTCTTGAAATAATAAAGACCAAATGTTCGGCTGATATTCAGAATATCGAAACAACCGAACTTTGTAAAACTAAATGTTCGGCTGAATTGTTAACTATCAAATCAGCCGAACAAATATGTAACATTTGTTTGTGGTCATCTAACCTCGCGATATTCTTGAAGATCATTATTGCAGAACCTGTATCAATGGACAATCAACCTCCGTAAAACTTAATTATTCACGAAGATAATAAAGATCACTTTCAAAATGACTTGGTAGGCACCAAATTGATTTTGGACTTTTTTTTGTAAGTTTAAGTGATACCTTTACTAACTTTATTCTTGATCTTGCAACCATGTAGACATGGAAATCTAAACCGGAAGCAAGGTCTTGGGATGAGGAACATGGAATTAAAATTAATTGCGTGCTAGTTTGCGGACGACAAAGCTGATTATACCGGTTTGAAATGGTTTGTGAGAGAAGTGGGCTAGGCGCAAGTAAGGTTAAGAAGGGTTTTGTGTATAATCCTAAAATCGAGAGAAAGAATAAGAGTAAAACAAAGAAGACAAATCGCCCCTTCAAGATTGTTTTCAACTATAACAAACATGAACAACATTGGAGTATGAATAAGAAGATGGATTGTCGTCATAACCACCCACGTCCACATGATCTTCACGGGCATGCCAAAGTCGCAAGGTTAGAGCCAAAAGAACTCCTTGAAGTAGATAAAATGTCGCGGACACGTATGACACCAATTAAGATTCTTGGAAAATTGAAGGCGGATGACGAGAATAACAAGTCCACACTTCACACTATCTACAACGCGAGAAACCTTTTAAGGAAAAATGATTTGCAAGGTAGGTTGGTGATGCAACAAGTGATGTGGTTGGCGGCGAACAACAACTACATGATTCAAAAGAAATTGGATGAATTTAGACAAGTGACACATCTTTTTATTGGCCACCCAGAGTGCGTACGATTGGCTCAATGCTTTCCGCAAGTTCTTATAATTGATTGCACCTACAAGACCAACAAATATGAGATGTCGTTGATGAACATAGTCGGACATATGTCGACCAAGGCACCATTCACTGTTGGGTTCGTCTTTTTGAAACACGAGAAGGAAGATAGGTACATATGGGGGTTAGAACAATGCAAGCTAATATTCCGGGAGGATATCCTTCCTAAGGTGATCGTAACCGACCAAGAGAAAATATTGATGTATGCTATAAGGATGGTGTTTTCGGACGCACAAAAATTTCTTTGTACGTTTCATGTTTGGAACAATGTGAAGAAAAATTGTCAACCGAAAATTCAGCCGCTTAAGTTGAAAGACTTAGAAAAGATTTCTAAGCTACCGGAGGAAGAAAGAGTAAATAAAAACGAGGAATTCAAGAAAGAATATAAATCTAATGAAAGGTCGTGGGTTTGTTTCTCCAACGAATGAGATGCTTTGACATGGTCAATTAGCGAAGACGTGTACCAAGAGAATCTTAAAATGCTTATTGCGCATTGGGGCCCCAAATACTCAAGTGTCATTACCTATTTTCGTTAGGAATGGCTGGAACCTCACAAGGAAAGGTTTGTGTGTGCGTTAACAAATGAACACAAACACTTCAACAACTAAGCTACAAGTATGGTAGAGTTGGCTCATCACCGATTGAAGAAGAACCTATTTGGTTGTGTTGACACGTTTATGACGGTGTTTCATGCGATGGATGATTATTTCAAAATCGATATCGTAAGAATCAAAGCGGCATTCGAACATAACCTTATGTTTAAACACAAAGATTACAAGGATAATTCGTGGCTCCGCGGATTGATATATAGGGTGTCCCATTTGTGTATTGACAAACTAATGGTTGAAATGAATTGGATGGAAGATTGGACCGCTCAACCGTATAAAGAATGTTTGTGTAAAATGAAGGAATCTATGAGACTTCCGTGTCGCAACTACATAGCCCGGTACGAAGATGGAATCACACCTTTTGAGGATATTGATCATTTTTGGAAACAATTAAGTTTTGACCCTCCCCCATCCGAATAGCCCGACGATGAAGATATTTGGGACACAACTTATGGGCAAAAAACTTGCTGAGATGTACCGAGGGATGTACCGGGCTCAAAAACAAATCCTAATGCATAACTTGGGGCCAATCCTCTATTCTTTCACTGAGGAGAATATCTTTGAACCGGAAAAAGGAAACCCAAAGATAGGCCAAGCAATAATTAAACTTAACCGACAAAAAGACTAGAAAAGCCGCCAAGATAGCCGCAACACAAAGGGAACCATCCGGAGTTGAGTACCATGATGCAATGTACGAAGAGGAAAAGAGGGAAATAGAGAAGGCGTAAAAGAAGGAGAAGCGAATATTTCAAGGAAGCGTGGCCATCCGAGTAAGGGTAAAGGTGAAGCCAGCAACCAAGAAGTTATGGAAAACAATGGATATTCGTGTCCGTCCCCGCCAAAAGATATTGAAAAATACGTCAAGCTCAAGGGTAAGATGTATCCTTTCCAACAAAAGGAAAAACCCAAGCAAAATGTTAAAAATACTGTACATGCAAGTGGTATAATGAAAGGTCCTAAAAAGGATAAGTTCGGTAACATTTTCCGACCAACCAATGTGATTTATGATAACTACTTAGAGTTTCTACCCGAAGTAATTCGTGAGCATATAATAACAATGGAGGACGTTGAAGGGGATGGGAATTGTGGTTATCATGTCATTGCGGAACAATTAGGACCATTTGAAGAATCTAACAATGAGGATTTCAACGGGGACCAAGTCTAGTATATAAGGTATAGGTTGTTACAAACACTACGTCGAAACCGGGACTTCTACAAAACAATGATGAGAGATGGGCCAAGAGGAGACCAATGGGTGATAGAAGAGTTTGTCAAATTGGAAGCTCGTTTACATGGGGATATGTTCATCACAAGGGAACATTGGATGCAAATGCCGATTTGTGGGTGGTTAATAGCCGAAACTTTTCATTGCGTGGTTTATTTGCTCTCATTTGGTAAGAGTTTTCATTCGCGCCGCCAACAATATCTTGCACTGAGAATATAAAGGATAAGAGACTTGTCACTGGACATGTTGAAATATGTCATTATATCGGCCTCAAATTACAACCCGGATGCCCATTACCTCATTTGGATAAAAATGCCTTTTGGCCAAAATTCAAAGAAAATTACTCTTTGGATTAGTGTGCACAATATGCGATGGCAATGGACCTTTGGAATGCAATGCATATGTCATTCGGAAGCCAAAATATAACTATATTGACTGATGATGAGGAAGACAAAACTGACTATGATGAAACAAGGTTAAGTGAAGATGCAGTAAAATTGGAATTGCCATGAAATGAAATGTAATATTTTGACTTGTTTGATTTTGGTGGACCGTTCAAAACTCACCCTATGAATGAAATTTTTTGTCGTTATTTATTGATTTCTTGTTGCTACACTATTGTCCTATGAATTGAATAGACACACAAGGTTCGACTGATAAGTCGTGGGATATTATACAGCCGAACCTGTGATTTCTCATAATGTTGTTAGGTTCGGCTATTATATTTCCAATATCATCCGAACCTGAGAACATAATGAAATATCCAGGTCTTTTCAGGTTCGGCTGTTTCACAAAATAAAAATTTTCAGCCGAAGAACACACTGATGCTCGCAAAACTTCAGTTTGAAATGTTCGGCTAATATAGTTTTTAAAATTGAGACAAACTAAGAAGAAATTTCGAGTCTTTTTTCATTCATACTTAGATACGTATTACATTACTAACTCGCATATCATTATATCGTATTACATCCTAGAACGATTGTTAAAAAAAATTATTTAACATCCCATACGGAATATAAAAACTTACGAAGGATGTTGTAATGAGCTTCGTATTCGAAAATATTTCCTTTCCGTCTTCTCCATTCCTCTCGAGCTCGCACTACAACATCAATATTGGTTTCACCCCTAAGTCGATATCGATTTACAACCCGAATTAAAACTATATACTCTTCGACTTATTTTCTTATAGTTTGAAATCTACAAAACAAATCCAGATAATCCCTGTTATTAGGATTACCTATTTCGGTGCAGAAGGTTTCAAGAATTCTACCCCAATAACTCATACTAACTAAACCATTTTGACGTCGTTCTTCTCCTTTCTTTGGATAAAAAAGCACATAGTTTGTGCAAAGAGATAAATCTTCATCTAGAGTAAAGCTAGCATTAGTGACTGCCATTTTTGAGTGAATATGTGATTTTAAATATGAACTAGTATCTAGGTATATATAATAATGCTCATAACGGCTATATTCTTAAAAAGTGTGCAAATATTTCAAATTTCGGCTTATATTTGGGAGTTACGAATAAGCGAACCATATGGTGCAATTCTCTTTCACGAATAGCTCTTTACCTCCATTCGGCTTCTAGTTTGTCTAAGGAATCTCGGGGAATATGTCTTCAAATACGTATAACATAGCTCGTGCTCGAATGTTGTTCCACCATGACGTATTCCTCAAAGAGATTGAACTCTAGCACTCTAAAAATGAAAGAATTGACAAGTTAGTATGCAAAACCAAATCATTCATGAGATTAACGTGTTGAAATACTCACTTTCTCTTCAGGAGTAGCTCTGCGATGATATCGCTTTATCCAATGAAGTATTCTAATGTATACTCTCAACGCATATTGTAGCATTTCAAATCTTTCGGCTAATTATAACCATTTACGGTTTTTGGGATTCCCATCTAATTCGACATGAAATTCTTTAACTTTCTTCCAAAACATTGAATAATGCTCATGAGGCCTTTCATGGTAAGCTGGAATGAAAGCTTTAACAAGCGATATATTATCTTAATGGTGAATGGATCCATTTGCAGCTAGAATTAGATAAAAATTGGAGGAAGGTAGAAGAAAAATAACTTAAGACTGGATTAGGTGGTGCAAAATGAGTTAGAGAGTGTCAAGTTTATATATAGAGAGGCCCCAACGGATCTTTTTTTTAAAAAAATTGGGATTTGTACTATGATCAGTTTCATGTTTGGCTGAAATTTCAAATATAAATACAGTCGAACCCGGAAAATAACCTGGGCATTAAGATTACACACAAGGTTCGACTGAAATTTTATTTTCGAATTAGCCGAACCTTACAGTTTCACTTGTATGAAAGGATATTTGTGGAGTTTGTCTGTTTTGGAATTTCCATTATCAGCCGAATCTTAACAACGGCTAGTTACTTTTCAAATAAAAGAGTCGTTGTGATTAAAATGCCTATAAAAGAGACTCATATTTTACCCCAAACATCCAACTATTATTGATTTTCATTTTTTTAGCCCTCAAGTTCATTCTTTTATTCTCATATATTGCTAATAAAAAAAAAATGGTTCGCTACACCATAGAAGAAGATAATGCCATAACACGAGCGTGTCTTATGTACACGAGTCATGACGAAGATAGGCGCATTAGAAGAGTACCTGGGGTATATCCGGATGTAACCCCCAAAGAGTTTTGGAATCGTATATTCTTAATATTTGTTGTGTTAGACGGTAACGGAAATGGAAGAAACTACGAAGGGATTAGGTGTAGGTACTTGAATCGTATATGGCCGAGGTGTGCAGATTTTAGAGCTTATATGCGAGCTGTTATGTAAGAACATCCAACATTGGCCTATGATGCACAAAAATAATTGGCTCGGACCCGATATTTTCAAGTCGTGAAGATCATTTGAGTTTATGGAATGCTACAATTTGTGGAAATATATTATTTTACCACTCTATTATTGAATTTATTTCCTATGATTTTGTATTCATTTCAATGCAATGCCCTTTCAATTCAATGCAATGTAAATTTACCTTAAATCCAATTGAATTTGAAATGTTTTGTTATTTTTTTTTTCAATTTCAGCCGAACCTGACAAACTTATTAAAATTGAAGATAGATGTCAGGTTCGGTTAATTTTTTTAAAATTTTTAGCCGAACCTGACCACATTATGTAAAGTCATGGTTTCTGTCAGGTTCGACTGATTTAAAAAATTACAATTTTCAGCCGAACCTGACCATATTATGCAAAATCCTGGTTTCTGTCAAGTTCAGCTTATTTAAGAAGTTACAATTTTCAGCTGAGCATTACTCTGATAACCATATTTTTTTAATTTTTAATTGTTCAGCTAATAATATTTTTTTAATTTAAGCCGAACTTGACTGAAATTAAAAAAAACCCATGAATTTTAGTAAGGTTCGGCTGTTTCGCAAAATTCAGTTTTCAGCCGAACATATCAAATACGATTGAATTTAAGGTAAATTTTATATGTTCCTCTGACATTAAACCCGTAATTAATTCATAAAATCCTTTTAGATTAATAAACTACTAAAGCATTAATGTTTACATTGCCGGAAACCAAACATAGTTTAATAAAAAGATCTTAAAACAACTAACCCAAACTGAAAAATAAAGTGTTAAAATATTACAAATTAAGAATGTTATGAATTCATTACTTCCACGAGCACGACCACTTCCACTTCCACCTCCACTTGAACGACCTCCACGATCCCCACGACCTTTTTTGGCACCATCTTGACTTGAACCTTCACCTTTTTGGCGTGGCATGTTACTCATTAATCTTGGTTCCTCCGGCCTAACACCTTTTTTGATGATTCCATCCCACTTGTTGTAGACGTATAGTTTCTCATCATACGACATAGGTGTTTTACGACTAAGTTTCTCCTTAATTGCCTTCAACATCTCCCTACCCGCCGCCACCTGATTTTATTTAAAACCCAAATATGAGGGACCACTTACTTTAATATTTATAACAAAATAAAGAGAATAAATTGAGGGCACCGCTTACCATGATCCCAAGTTCCTTTGAAATTTCATTGGAGATGGTCTTGGACTTCTTCTTCGTCTCTATATCTTCTTTCTTAACCTCTTAGCGTCTGCACGAGCTTGACGTTTTTTTGTTAATGATGAAAGGATGAAAATTTTTCCTATACCAATCTATGTATCCCTCAACAACTTTACGAGGATCCTCCCCCAAAGGTTCCAAAAGATCCATATTAATCTTGTTCTCATCCAACTTATTCCAAAACCCAATGGTTGGATTGGGTTTATAGCTAGGAGTCCAATCTGAGGTGGTACTCTTGGTTGCGTTAAAACCCTTTGGAAACAAAAGGGACT
The DNA here is from genome assembly GCA_023531435.1 of Papaver californicum. Classification (NCBI taxonomy): domain Eukaryota; kingdom Viridiplantae; phylum Streptophyta; class Magnoliopsida; order Ranunculales; family Papaveraceae; genus Papaver; species Papaver californicum. The sequence goes on along the minus strand of JAJJMC010007139.1, from coordinate 3,931,543 downwards.
TAGATTTCCCCAACGGGATCGTTTGGATGCAACCTAATTGACGAAGTATTCGGCAAGGATCATATATTACAAATCCGCCGGGATAACACAATGGTCCATAGTACATCCCAACACCCATTTGTGCATCCGGAAAAACTTCGTTGAAGGGTTCATCCTTCTTGTTATATGGGTCAAATTCAACGTCGCTTCCATCCAAACCGTCTAATTTAACTCTCAAATTTATAATCTCCTCTTTTTATGCTTCTTGACTTCCTTGAGCTCATATTTGGCAAAAGTAGGCAATGAATCATTCCAACCAGCGACTTCACTACAAATTCAATTTCGGGAAATGATCATACACCCATACCTACATCAACAATGTAAGAAGAATTCCCAAATTCAATGTTGGCAAGTAATTCATTGTTCGCATGATAAATCATTGTTCTATATCAGACGAACCTAACATTATTAATAATACACAATATACGCCAATTATTCTAGATTATTAAACAAATTTTATATCGTAGAGATTTACCTGAAGAATACTGAAATTTCCTCCAATGTTTGTGCTCGTCAACCTAGAGGCCTCGAAAGATTTCCTAGTAGGAAAGAAAGGGAAGAAGTTCCCCAAGAGAACTCGTTAAGGGTTGGGAGATCCCTTAAATGTTGGAGATATTAAGCCTTCACCTTGTTTCCTGTGAGGTCGGGAAAAATAGTTCTCCCGATAGTATACAACAAGTACGCCCTTCCAGTTCGGTTGATAATATCATCGTCCAACAACAACGAATCATCTGCAACTCTCTCCCTTGTCTTTTTTAAATAACTCTTCAAATTAACCAACTTGATCTGCTTCAACTTTCTTGGTTTCACCCCGTTGCCAAGGTCTTGATCAACATTATCCACATCTTTTTTTGCACGCACGAACTCCAATTTCGTCGTGCCTTTACTCCAACCAAGAGTTTTTCCAGCCAATACATAGAGCTAGTCCCAATTCATTTCATAGTAGTCGGCATCGACGTTTTTCCCGGTAACTTGGAGGCCAATAATATTCTTCACATCATCGGGAGTAATTGTCATCTCGCCGAGTGGGAGATGAAAAGTGTAGGTTTCTGGAAAAAATCTTTCACAAAATAAGGACGTGGTAATTGAATCACATTCACTCTGTGCGTAGTGAATATCCGACCATAAACCCGATGCTTTTACTATAGCCACCACCTCGTCAACTTCTCCCATTAGATTCCAATTAGCATCCCTCTGGTGTCTCAAAAGTCTTATGCTATCCTGGTGATCACGAGTCTCATAGATTGTCTTCGCCCAAGACTCGACGTAACCAATCAAGACATCTCCTCCATCTTTTGGAAGCCCATGGGGTAGGTTGTCTTTCCGAGGACGTATTAGTTTTTCCTTAGAAGAAATGTGACGCCCGTATCCCGCCTTGCAGGCTCTTGTTGTTGTTGTGGTTTAAGGAATTTTTCCCCTTTTGATATTTCTTTTGTTGTTGTGGTTCATATTCTTGTGGTACTTCTTCTTCCATGTCTTCCGACTCTTTTTCTTCTCTTTAAATCTCCGGTTGTGGTTCACGAATCACAAGCGTAGTTACCCTCTTAGCGGCTCCCAATTTTTTGGTGCGACCTCCTTGTGGCTGGGGAGTTTTAGAAGAAGAAGGAGTTACCTCCATGTTCTTTTGTTTACCTCGGTTCCTAGCACACATAAATTATAAAAACTAATTAAGACCTCAAACACTAATTTTTTGATTGGAAAATTATAAGTTCGGCTGTCCCGAGCTTTTGTCTTTTCAGCCGAACATTTATACTAGTGAATTTTTGAAGGGCACTTACATTGTTCGGCTGAAATTAAAAATTATCGAATCATCCGAACTTTCAACTTAACAGATATTGGTGGCCATGATGAAAAGTTCGGCTGATTTTTCAATTTCAGTTTTCAGCCGAACCACTACTTAACAAATATTGATGACATTAGTAAAATGTTCGGCTGGTTTTTGGTCATCCAATTTTCACCCGAACTGTTTCGACAGTTTTAGAATAATGAACTTTAAATGTTCGGCTGATAATTCTATTGAACCAATACATATTTTTTCAACGGAACTTAAGTCTGAAATTGAAAAACCCTAACTATTTTTTCGATTTAAACCGTAAATCTCAATCAAATGCAAAGAAAAAAGAGATGGGTTTATGGAAAATACCTTCGAATATACATTTGGAGATTTGGTTATCACTCTCCACCTTCTCCTTCTTCTGCTAATTCAATTTCAGGTTCCACTCTTTGAACTTCCTTTTGTTCTTCTTCACTTCGATCCTTTGATGTCTTGCATCCGGTAGGATTCTTCGTATGACACATGTTGTAGGTTTGTAGTTGTGTATAATCGACGATTAATTAACGACGATGAAAATCAAAATCGTTTTTTTTTTCCTTCTTGAAATAGAAAAGAGAAGAAAAGAGTTGAAGAAGAGGAGAAGAATAAGAGCAGAAGCTATGATTTTGGTTTTGTTTGATTTTTTAATTTTTTTTTATTAGGATTTAATTTTGTAACTGATCTATTAAGAGTTAATTATAACTAGGAGTAATTATGAGTAGAGGGTATTTTAGTAAATCCAATGATTAAAGGGTATCTTAGTAATTGACCCACCCTTTAGACACCCCTTATAAACCATCATAGATAGTCTAAGTGTTTTGTTCGCCCACCAAAAAATCTGTATGCCCAAAAACATGATTCTTTTCAGTTGAAGAAGTGGTGGGTAGTAATGACTTGTGTGTATAGGCCCATTTTAATTCCTGGGCTGATCTAGTGAACTTTCAAATAGGATTCTACACTTGAAAATTTAGGGACGAGCAACATATGGGATCCATTGGATTCAGCCCCATCGCATCCAATCCAATAGATGACGATTACAAGTTTGTCATCCACGCCAATCTAATATCCAATTAAATTGCATCAATTGGATGAGCGGATGGACAAATTGAATATGGGTAATATTGAGCCTACTAACCGATTGAATGCGAGTATATCCGATAAATTTATGTTAATTATTATTCACAATAGATGAAGCTAGAACCAAGAAGCATCCTCTAAAAATAATTTAACTTCTGATTAGTAATCTGTTACTACATGTTTTAATTAGATTTGTGCCCGTGCTATGTACTAAGTGTAGTAAACTTCTTGTAAATTGTTTTGATGATAACTCCCTCCCGTACCTCCTACGTGCTAATTTTAGGTTCTGAAAATATAAATCGAACTTTAACCTTGTGTTGTTGTGTTTTGATATTTTGCTAATAAGTTTCTCCAATCAAAATAAATCTTGATTAACAATGGTTCACATTGTACGTATTCAGGATGTTTATCCGAGCTCTTTTGCCTTTTTATATTCAGGATGTTTAGCTGAGCCTTTTATCAAGTTTTTCTCTTTTGAAGGCATGGTTTTTGGTGCAACGTTGTTCCCTCATAGCCAAGTTTTTTAGGTTTTGGGAAATGTAGTTAATCTTGGATCTCGTTCCATCTCGGTTGGGATCAAGACACTGGGTTAATTTTATCTCGGGGAGATTCTCGGTGAAATCTCGGTTCCAAATTTTATACCTATAATACGTATATAATACATTTTCGCACATTACACCTGTTAAGTTGTGTCTAAATAAAATAAAATACCACACACACTTCACATATCCTTTACACATACTATACTAGTCGAAATATTGAACTCCCGATTCCCAAGTCCTTTTTCTTTTGTTTAATTTATGAACTAAATCGTTGGAAATTCAAGTGGTACATATGATGTGCAAAAAATTATTTCTCTGTGAAACATCAGTGGTGCCACATGTGAGGATAATTATGCTTCTAGTAAATATTATCCATTAGATCTAAAGTATCAATTCCACCCGTCATATTGTATCAAACCTAGTTTACTCCTCCTTTGACCTTGAAGGTTGGAATTCCTAAAACCTATTTCAAAGTCTTCGTGTCCCCCCCTCCCTTTCTTCATGCACTCTCTAATAAAAGTTAGACACAACCACCATCACCCCTGCTTCCACCTCCATGAAGTCCACCACCATCTTTATGTATCTTATTTGTGTAATATGTAAATTGATGAAATAAATTTTTGTAACTCGCTTTAATTATTTTTTATGTTGTATGGATTGAAGATGCTTATTTGATTGGATTGTTATAAAGTTTAGAATCTATTAGGGATTCCTCCGTGTTACCAAACGTTGACTGAATTAGTATACTTATCCATCTTTCGTTAGAATCAATCATCACCAATCGTAAAATAATAGCTAGATCAGTGTTATCCCCAAAAATCCTTTTATCATTGGATACAAAAGTTCTCGACTACCAGATTCTATTCATCCGGATCACCAAGTAATATATCACTCAAGGTGTCACCTAATTTAATGCTTTAAGCTTTGTGAATTTAGGTTGATCCCAGTAGTTAAACTCTTAGATCAAGGTTCACTTGCTGGTGTTGTCTGTACTCGTAATTGCTCCATAGAATCCCTTTGCAAGATCTCGCGATTTATACTTGTGTACTAGTTTATGGACGATTACTTATCTCATAACTCAATACTAGTATTAAACTGATCAATAGATTAATCCAATTGTACACTTGAACAATCTAGAAACCAATCATAAACCCTAGGTCTAGTGAAAACAAACGATAATGATTAAAACTCCAAATAAACCTTTATTACAAATAAAGCTTCACACTTAGAAAATTGAATTCATCCTTAACCAATAAAATATTGCTACTCATAATACAAGAAAGAAGAAGAAATATCATGGTTTCCCCCTAAAGGGGTAAACCCTAGAATATGAAATAAAATCTCTATTTTCTCCAAAAGCTTGATAAAAGAATTGATTCCTAAAAAATAATTAGAAGAGTATCTTAAATAGGTAACCCAATTTGTAGAAGTGCCCGTGCTCGAATCCCGGTCGAATAGGTTTCCAAAATACCAAAATATGCCAAAATAGGTCATGGCTAAGCTTAGCCCGTAAGAAAAGTAGCTAAGAACTAATGGGTTCACGCTCATAAAAGCCCATCCCATTACTCACGGACTATCAGTTTCTTGATGGAACGACCCATCAAGAAAAAATATTTCTTCTGAGTTTCCTTTTCTCGATGGGTCATCCCATCGAGAATATTGATTTTCTCAATGGGTTGACCCTCAAAGAAAATCTTGAACTTGTTTTTCTTATAACTTCTTCGTAGGAAGTCGGAATGACCTCATTCTTTCTCCGTTGACTTCGTTTCTTCGTTATCTTCAATATGGTGATTAAAAATCCTGAATTTGGACGACTTCCATTTAGTAATTAGATCTTATTCCTTTGTAGCACTTCTCTTCATGCACAATCTAACACTTTGTAGCTCATTTTTGGATGATTCACCTACTAAAAGATAAAGGAACCTTCCGAATTATATGAAGATAATATCCCATAGAAACGTGGGACGAAAAAGAACCATTTTTTTTTCCTATGATGACCTCTAAGAAGGGAAATCAACCATGATGCAAGGATGTAAACGTGTACTTACCTTCTCCCCCGATTCACAATCAGCATCACCTCACAACATCCAATAGAAACATCTTCGGTCTTCAACTGTTGATGATGAACTCTTGAACTTCGTAGAACCTTGACAATCGTATCTCTTTTTCTCAATTCCTTGTTTCTTGAAACTTCTTTATATATTTCTTCTTCCCCCACGACCTTATTGAATGAATACAAAAACAAATATACTAAAGTAATAATAAACATTATTATTATTATTATTTTTTTTTTTATAAAAATACAAACTGAAAATAAAATAAAATAAATAATGAAACTACTATGGCCGTGGGATAAGGACTTTAACACTTGATTCTTCACAACTTGTATTGTCTCGATATCATAAACTTCAATACTCTCATCTTTTGATTTTCTTCTCTTTTGTACTTAGTCTTCAACATGTATGTATAATTCTGCCAATTGTATTGTTGCTTTACTTGAATATGAAATTTGCTCTTTCTTGTATTGTTGCTTGTAAACCTTGAACGTCTTCAACTTTGCTTCATGATTTTGATGCTACGCTTATTGATGATAATGGTGTTTTCTATGGACCTATTTTTGTCGAGAGAATGGTGCCAACTACAAACAAGACTACAAGATAGATTTAGAAATTCTGGTGACACCCTCATGATTGGTAGAAATAGCACTCAAGAGATCAAAAAGTAACGTTGAAATTGGTGCGAAGTTGGGTAGCTCATCATTTTACCTGGAGTTTGCGCAGATGAAACATTCTAAACGGACAATTTAGATAGGTACAAAGAATTGCAGGTATAGTGCCTCACTCATGGGTATTGAATGATCAGCTTCTTTAATACTGTATTCTCCCTGCACCTAATTTGCCACTAGCGGTTTAAGTCCCTTTTTGTCATCTCTAGCCTCTCAATAACTAAGAAACCCGAATATAGTTATATAATACTTCTAAGTTCAGTTATTTCGGTAAAAATCCATATGTAAATTAGATAGAAATATACAATGTGACTCTAAAACATCTAAAAGTTAGAGGATTTTCATACAAAAATGTACAAAAAGTTCAAATATTCTACTTACAAAAGTGAATACTAAGACTCTATATGCTAAATACTCCCCCACATTTAAACTTTATATTGTCCTCAATGTAATTGACTCCTTCAATGTAAAATCAAGATGGGAAATCCTAATATAATATGCAAACTATAAATTAAAAGCAAAAGATAGAAATAAAAAACCAATGGGTTGCCTCCCATCCAAAACTTAGTTTAACGTCCTCAGCCCGACCTTCTGGTTAGCGCCCATAAACCAACAATCTAAAAATCTGGGGATGCACCCTGACCACAATTTGCAGTTGTAATAAAAGCTTCACAAAATATTTAAAGTGTTATTTTCTGGAAGGTTCCCCCACACTTAGTCTTTTTTACACTTGCAAGTGTATAAAGAACACAAAATACGGGAATTTCTTTGGGTTCCTCTTGGTGAACCTGGACAGTGTTAGAATCAAACACATCTAGTGGTAGATAGTTAGAAGAAAAATAATTCTTAAGGATTTTTGTAGCATATATACTCAATCCTAAGTGATCTAGCTCCTTAAAAATCGGAACAACCTTTTGGGGAACTATTTCGATCGAAGGAGGATCAAAAGATATAGAGGTATGCAAAGGATTAGACAAACCTTTCACAATCTCTTGTATTACAAGATCCTCATCATTCCTACACAAATATAATGAATTATTTACCTCATACATATCGTGGTCCTCTTTCAAACTCTTTAAAAACCATTCTTCGTCAGTTTCTGCTTCAACCGAAATCTCAACAGCATTATAATCCTTGATAAGCTCAATTGGTTCTTCCACGAAATCAATCAATTTGGTTTCATTCTCGACTAAAGGTTGCTCATATTTATCATCGTCATCGGACCAAAAATTAGGTTCATATGTAAGAGCTCCTCTAATGTATACTCCTTAGAGATATAAAAATCCCTACACTCCCCATCACCAGAATCAAAATCCTCTCCCAAAAAGTCTATTTCGTTGGTATAGCTCCTAATATCTTCGTTTGAGTATGTTACACCATTTATGACAATAGATATGTCATACCCAATCTCCTGTTTTTGAATAGGCGAATGATCATTATTATGATCCGGAGTTGGAATAATTATATCATTGTTGGATGGACTTTCAGAAGGTTCATCATCTTCAATATCAATCATATACTCATTACTAACCGTGAAAAAATCAAAATTATTTTGGCTTTGAGTCCAAACTTCTTCCTTTGTCATCCCCTCTTTAAGTTGACCCATGCGATTCTTCAGGATTTCCATAGTCCTTTGAAGTTCTTGGAGTGTATCTTCAGTTTTGTTGTTATGCTCGTCCATCTTTTGATTTTCTGGATCCAAATTATCCATAAATTGTTGCATTAGATCTGCAAGACTAGAAGAATTATTAGAAGCATAACTATCCCACCATCCTTGTGATTGTTCACTTACATACCCGTCATAAGGTTGTTGACATGTATGGGAATAACCATAAGGTTCCGTTGGATATTGATTATACCCAAAAGATTGGTTTTGATTATACCCTTGGTATGGTTGGTAGTTGTCATAAGATTGAGATTTAAAACTGTATTGATTACAACTATTTTATGATTAATCTTGTGCATAGTACATGTTATTTCCGTAAGGAAATATGATGACTCACAAGAAAAACCTAAAAACTACTAAAACCTAAAATAAAAATAAAATAAAACAAAAATGATAGTTACAACCTGTTTTTAGAATTTATCTCCCGCTGTTGACGAGAATTGAACACCTTCAACGAGTTGTTAACACCATGAAAACCTAAAAATCTGAAAAACACTAAAGAAAAACGTGAATATCTAAACTACTAAAGCAAACTAAAAAAATAACAAATCAATTAACCACTGTTCGCCGGCAGCGATATCAAAATTTGATGCGTGTCGTAAGTACAACAAATTAATCAATATTTTCCCCACTAATTAACTGGTAATATAGCGGTATTAAGGATAATTCCCACAGAGAGCTGTGTAATTGAGATGTTATTTAGATTAGCAAAACTACAATAAATAATGAAAATGGGTTTTGTGAATTAATTAAATATACTAATAATGAAAAGATAATAAGAAAGAGATGATTAGGGAGTCCTTCGCCGTTACCAAACGTTGACTGAATTAGTATACTTATCTATCATTCGTTAGAATTAATCATCACCAACCGTAGAATAGCAGCTAGATCAGTGATATCCTTAAAACTCTTTTTATCACCGGATATAGAAGTTCTCGACTACCAGATTTTATTCATCCGTATCACCAAGTAGTAGTTCACTCAAGGTGTAACCCAATCGAATGCTTTAGGCTATGTGAATTTAGGTTGATCCCAGTAGTTAAACCTTTAGATCAAGGTCCACTTGCTGGTGTTGTCTTCACTCACAATTGCTCCACAGAATCCCTCTACAAGGTCTCGCTATTTATACTCATGTACAAGTCGATGGACGATTACTTATCTCATAACCCAATACTTACATTAAACTGATCAATAGATTAATCCAACTGTACACTTGAACAATCTAGAAACCAATCATAAACCCTAGGTTTAGTGAAAACAAACGGTAATGGTTAAAACTCCAAATAAACTTGTATTACTAATAAAGCTTCACGCTTAGATCATTGACTTCATCCTTAATCAATAAAATCTAGCTACCCATAATATAAGAAAGAAGAGAAATAGCATGGTTTATCCCTAAAGAGGTAAACCCTAGAATATGAAATACAATATCTCTTTTCTCAAAAAGATTGATAAAAGAATTGATTCCTCAAAAATAATTAGAAGGGTCTCTTAAATAGGTATCCCAAGTTGTAGAAGTGCTCATGCTCGAATCCCGGTCGAAATAGGTTTCCAAAATACCAAAATATGCCAAAAATAGGTCATTGCTAAGCTTATCCCGTGAGAAAAATAGCTAAGAACTAATGGGTTCACGCTCATAAAAGCCTATTCCATTACTCATGGACCATTAGTTTCTCGATGGGTTATCCCATCGAGAATATTGATTTTCTCGATGGCTTAACCCTCTGAGAAAATCCTGAACTTGTTTTTCTTATAACTTCTTCGTATAAAGTTAGAATGACCTCATTCTTTTGCCGTTGACTTTGTTTCTTCGTTCTTTTCAATATGGTGATGAGAAATAATGAATTTGGACGACTCCCACTTGGTAATAGGATCTTCTTCCGTTGTAGCACTTCTCTTCATGCACAATCTAACACTTTGTAGCTCCTTTTTGGATGATTCACCTACTAAAAGATAAATAAAGAAAAAAAAACGTAATATGCAATAATTCACAAGAAATCTATCAAATAAGTACATAAAATTGACATTCTAAACATGTAAATTATGCACTTATCAGGACGGTTTCTATAGTTAACCATAATTCCTTGAAGAACATTCCGATGTAGGACATCTATCCTAAGTTTAGAAGTTATTATTATTTCCTTGTTTATTATTTCCTTTATTTAGAATTCTAAAAGAAAAAGAGAAAAAAATTATTAGTGTCTTCGTTTCTTCCTAAAAGGTGGCGTAAACAACATTCTAATTTCTTTGAAATTCTTATGAACTCCCAAATGTTGTAAAAAAAAATTTGGACACAAATGTATAATGTGATGTTGTTTTAAATAGTGGTAAAAGATTTGATACTCAGACTTGTAAATAATTGATTTTTAAATCTAATTTTTAATACTAAAAATAAAGAAGATTAAAGTAGAATTGATTCAAGAATTGTGGAAAGAACTGAGACTAAGGATTCCACCATTATACAATTTTTCAAGTGATCTAACATGAATAGTTATCTTGTAATTCATATATTCATTTTATTCAAAATATTGCCAAAGTTAGATTTTCAAAATATTAGTTGTAAATCAAAAGTATGAGACATCAAAAGCTCTAGACTCATCATGACCCATCAAAAAAAAAATACAACTAATTGATAAAAAACATTTTTTCCAAATTTAATTCAAAGCAAATTATAAAAGTATTGCAAAAAGTTAATAAAATAAGAATTACCACTTTATTATTGGAAAAATGGCTTCCTCCATCGCCTCAACACTGGGGTCTAGCTCCTCATGTCAAACACTCTCTCAAAATACATGTTCATGGCTCAAAAGTGCTTGAGAAGAAGAAAAGAAGCTAAAAATAGTAAAACAGGAAATCTACAACGTTTTCCGGGCGTTACAGATTAACTGTTGCAATGAAGCTAAATATAAATGTTGCGAAGATGATGATAAACATTGTTGATGGGTTGAAGAAACCGTCGCAGTTGAAGAAAAGCGTTGCAAACCTGAAGACAAACGTTGCTGATGGGTTGAAGAAACCGTTGCCTTTTCTTTGTTCTTCCCGTCTTCTTCAGCAGCAGCAGCACATAATTCTCTTGAATTGATTTTCTTCTTTTTATTTAGCTTCTTGAGCTTGGCCCAACTTTCCTAACCTCTTTTATGACTTGATAAAACCCTTTTTTACACCACATGGGCAAGGAATCTCTAAGAAAATTCCTACCTCCAATTTTCCGACCGTGGCTCTTCTCCTCCCTGATTGCTTACTTCTTCATTCTGTTTTGCTTATATAGGTGTAGGAAACCCTAACTAGTCCTCCCTATTCGATAAGGACTCAAAACACAATCCAAATCAAACTCTGAATCGTGTTTATCCAAAATCAGGGCTAAACCTTTTTCCGGCTGTGGATGGAATTTCAGCCTGTTTTCTCGGCTTGTTACACTCAGAATTGACGTGTCTTGTTCCCTAGTTGTTTCTGTTTCAATTTGACAAGCTTTGAACCTCCTTAAATCCCAAAAAAATCGAGTTTGAGAAACTCAGTATTCACGCTCAGATATATCTTCTCCTGCCATTTTTGCAGATTTGAAACAAAGAAGAGGGTGCCACAATCCAAAAGTGGGGTTCCTTTAACAACTTTCCTTGGGTGCCTTTAGTAATTTTTCTCGGGTGCTTTCATCAATTTTTAAGCCAATTTTTCCACAAATGTTTATTTCCCAAACACATAAAATCACACAATAAATATAAAATCAAGCACTAATAAATAGATAATTACGGACAAATTAGACACAAAAATGTGTCTATCATAATGCAGTATAGGAATAGAATCATAACCTAATTTCAAAACTTTTGCAACAGGACTCTTTATAGTAGGTGGGTCGGGTTTACGGGGCATGATAGACACATTTATATGTCTTATTTGTTCTCATATTTACATTGCTTCTACTCGATTCTTGTACTAATATAATGGTTTTTCTATGTTTTTAAGTCTTTTTGGAGAAATAATCACTATGGGAAAATTGGCTAAAAAGTGCTAAAAACACCCCTAACAAAAGTGTTAAAGGCACCCACAAAATTAATAAAGACACCCCCAAGGAAATTGATAAAGGCACCCAAAGTGTTAAAGGAACCCTGGATTTGGATAAAGGCACCCAGTCTCTATCATTTCAGTTTTGGCGGGAAAATTGACTCTTAGCATCTTTGTGAAGCTGTGAGATTTGGGACATGAATTTGGACAAATTTTAGGAGTTTAATGACAAGAATATTTGCTTTCCTAACTAAGAGAAGTTTTACAAAGATTTAAATACAACGGGATCAAATCTCGTGAGATATTTTCTCATGGACAGGTAGAAAATAATAAATCGGGAAACATAAAATTCTTACATGTTTCTTATTATTTTCTTTCTATACTAGTCATTGAAATAGCTCAGGACACAATCAATCATCAAAGTTGTAAGAAGAAAGAAAATCATAATCATCGAGAAAATCAGATCGAGAAGGAATAAAAATCACAGAGATTCGATTCTCATTGATGAAAAGAAATTGAGGAGACTAATGAGAAGATATGGGAGCTGATTGGTGTGCTAATATAAATAGAAGAGTCGAGAGATCAATAGGGGGGCTGGCATAGGCCAGATTCGAAGAAATCAAAATCCATAAAAATCTGCTGCTGCTGCAAATTCATCACATGAAGCAGATGAAGAAACCTTGACTAAAAGTAGAAAACTGTTGTTGATTCCGTTGTCTATTCTTTCAAATTCATAAGTTATAACAACAGTTTTTGCTACAGTAAAAGCAACAGATTCCGGTTTTATTACAAAATAAGACAATCCTTTTCCAACTGTGTCTAGGGTATGTCGTAGATTCAATAAATCATTTTAATTCTTTCGCGACTCAGTTGGTCAGTTGTTTTTGTATTTTTTTATTCTCAAGCACTTTTGAGCTTTATACCTATCTTTTGAGAGTGTTTTGGGCGAGATGACCTAAACCCCATCACTCAGGCAAGGAGGAATCCATTTTTCCATGATTAATTGGTAAATTTTAATAATTCTTTTATGACTTTTGCATTTATTTTTAATTGAAATTATGATTTTTCTTAATTGATTGTGATTTTATTTGATGGTTTATGCTGGGACCTAGAGCTTTTGATGAGCCATGCTTGTGATTTACAATTGATATTTTAAAAATCTACCTTTGCAAAAATTAGAGTCACTTATTTGAGCTAGAATTGTTTAGAATTATTATTTTTGGAACCAATTAAAAGTGGTTAATGGTGAAATCCATAACCTCAGTATCTGTGAATATTATTGTCATCTTTTGTGTATATTTTCTAGTTTAAAATCAGTTTTTAAATCTAAAATCAATCTTTACAAGTTCGAGAGTTTGAAACCCATTCTTACCACCATCTACCTTCATATCAGGGAAAAACGACCCATTCGACCATTGTGCAACCTTAATAAATGATTAATCATCTTACAATTTCTGGGTCGGGTTTCCAGAATTTATCAGCTTATTTCTGCACATAAAGGAGATCATTCTTTTTTTTTGTGCTGTAAAATACCCTAGATAAAACCCTGGATTATATTTCACTAAAGATCTACTTGAAATGGCTTTGAGAACAATGTTATCATCTGCTGGTACACAAATCTTTTTTTTGAAAAAAATCCCCATTTTTTGTTTTTTCATTCAAAGCCAGAAGGAGGTGAGATGAAGGTGATTAGATCGATACCTAACTCTTTGATTATTTATCAACAACATCAACAACAACAACAGGTAAGGCTTGTATTAAAATAACTCTTATGATTCATTATGATTTTGTAGCATCTTCCCACCCTAGTGTATTTTTGAACCCCTCTTAAATCCTATCTGATTTATGCTAGAAAATTATGTTACTGAATGAATGAGATAAGGAGTAGAGACCACACATATATATATATATATATACATTTACTTGAAACCGAAACTCTACAGTCTACACCATAAAAGTTTTGGTTCCTATTGTGAATACAATAGATATACTAGATGGGGGTTTTTGAGGGGAAAAAAGTATAAAACTGTAAGTTACAATTATACATTTAAGTTAAGAATATATTACTAGTTGAGTTTTACTTGTTCTAAATATATCAAGAGAGACCAAATTTGGAACCTTAACAATAAGTACAAATTAATAGATCTGCTCTCACGTATTTACAGAGGATAGATTTATGGTGCGTGTTTCACCAGTACAAGTTCTTAGAGTATGTTTATGATACTCCACTAGGGTCTCTATATGTAATGAACTGGTAGTAGTTTTAATTTTGAACTTAGTTTCCGGTAGAGTTTGAACTTGGAACCAAAAATTGTACCATGTATGGATGCCCCTAATCCTATTACATGTATGGGTGTAGTGTTTAGTGTAACGGGTATTTTCTTCTTTCTGTTTTATGTTATAACTTGTAATAGCACCCCATAAATACTCATGTATTAACTCTGTTAGCAGGGGCGGTCCTGAGAAATTGATGCCCCAAAGTTAATTTGCGAGATGTATAGAAGGCTATTGTTTTAGGGTGAGAACAAATGTACGGTAGAATCGTACTTTCAAGTAGGTTTGAGAGATCAAGCTCGAACAAGACGAGCCTAAACCAAGAAATGGCCGTTCACGTCTTGCTTCGATTACAAAGATGGAAAGGATTAGGGTAGGTCTTAGGGAGGGAAGCAAAGAAGTTTGAGAAATATCAGTTGTGTGTGAAGAAGAATAGGATCTCCTTAGAGGAATCGCTAATTCTGTAAGTTTTGGTTTCTTCAGAATGATTGTGTTGTTATCTTGTTCTGACTTGTTTTGAATAAATGGGAATCATCTATTTATAGTTTAAAAAGGACACACACTGATTTCTCGTAAGTCGTGGAAGTTAGGGAGAGATAGAGAAGTGATTATTGTGGAGATTGTAGTGGGTTGGCGCCCGTAAACTAGGGAAGACCTGTCTGACCACTACTTCTCATCCTCTCAACTTCTTTGTAACCGCCCACTCCTTGTTACCTTTTTGTTCATGGGGATGGTGTCACCACCCACGATTTCGTAGACCGTCAGACCAATACCCCAATAAAAACCCCCCATTGTATTTGATATCTCGTGAAAATAATGGAGTTATAAGCCACTATGTTTTTGATTAAGTCAAGCCAAGTCAAATGACTTGCTAAGTCAGTGAGAAAAGTGGTGTGACTCACTGGATTAATACCCAAACTGATTAGTATCGAGTCTGGGAATCTTAGTGGTCATGTACTTGTTTGAAAATAACATGAAATATTTAATGGCTAAGTATTAACTTAGAAGCGACTTATCGTAAGTCTGAGAGGCCTTTGAGTCCAAATGTTGTAGAGGGACCCTCGAGCAAGGAGACCTGCTGGAATTCTTATAAGACTCAATGTATGATCTATATTGAGAAGAAAGGCGTATTTCTGAGGAAAATATCTAGCAAAACTATCACTAGCTACTTAGCGCAACTAAGAATGTTTTATCTCTTTTAGTGTAAAAAGGCTAATGTGCTAACGTCTCAGGATTAAGGACAATATGCACATCTTCTGGTAAATATTAATTGTACTAGGCCTAAGAAGCTAGTACCAAGGAGGTTTGAAGTTAACACTTCAATTGTATAGTTAACACTAAGGTTTTAACATTAACGTACCTGTGGCTAAGTCACTAAGTATGAGTATGTGAGGCCAAGAGGCGTACTAGAACTTGAGACTTATTGGCTGAATCATGGAGGACGCTAGGGACGCGTTGGCCCCTATGGGGCATTCCAAAAAAGCTTGAGATGTATTATCCATCATGAGGTGTGTTAGCCTTTGTCCAAGACGCCTAAGATCTAGGGTCGAGGGCGCCAAGGAGAAGCCAAGGGTGCCAAGGCTAGTGACACAGGGGAGGAGACAAGGGCTCCAAGGCTAGTGATGCGGAGGAGCTATGGCGCTGGGGAGAAGCCAAGGGCACCAAGGATGCAACATTGAGGAATCTAGCTAGGGACGCATGGCCTTGGAAGCAAAGGAGCCATGACGCTGAGGAGTTAGTCAGGGACACGGAGGAGGATCCAAGGGCGCCAAGGCTTCAGTGACACACATGGATAGCCAAGGGTTTCATGAGGATAGTGATGTAACTTTGGGGCACATAAACCTTGCAACACACTTGGCCACCAGGGTTAGCGCATTGGCGCTTATACTAGGGTTAGCATTTTGGTGCTAGGGTTGAGGTGCCAAGGTAGTGATATATTGGCTAGGCCTTATTAGGGTAAAATGTGCTAGCTAAGACCATTTTTGGTTAGTTAGCACTTCTCAAGCACTAGAGTTTAGCACCAGGAAAGTTAGCGCTTTTAGCATTAATGTGGCTAAATGGTGCCAATGTAGTGCTAAGCCAAATAGCATGCTAGGGTTATCCTAGCTCAGAGGTTCAATGCATCTCTATGGCATTTCTTATTACTTTTGGCGCATCCGAGAGGAGTGACGCATAATTTATGGCTTATATTTAAGCAAAGTGCTAAAGTAGCATATTTGTGCCCAGAAGAGCAGTTTGAGGAGCATTCGTTGCGAATGAAGCGTTAAGCTATAATGTATTTCAGGGTTTAAACATTATCTATTCCCGAGTTTTATGGATGTTGTCAGAACATCGATGCACATTCGATGCAAGTTCAAGGAATTCAGCCGTGGAATTTATGCGACTTGAGACTAGTTCAATATGGCATGATTATTATGAGTATTGAGGAGGCTACAAGGCCAATTCGTAATGTTTAAAGAAAGTTTGTGTTCTTAATTCGCTTGCGGAATATAAGTAGAGACACATTATCTTCTATTAAACATATGTGCATAAATATGCATATCTATATATTCTTGTTGCTTAGCAGAGGGTAATTTTATAATTTTAACCCTTGTCAGAAATTCACCATCTACATCTATTATATTAGACCATCTTCTTAACACAACTAAGCAATTATTTATTTTATTAGATCATGATTAAAAGTGTAATAAAACAAAAAGATGAACCAAAAAAATATACTAAACAAAAACGAACGTATCGACGGTCTATTTATATTACCACAATGTATATATTATATGCAATAATACTAATTTAATTATGAAAATGTATCTCTTGTGTTAAACACATAATAAATAAATAAATAAATGTGATATTTTCTTAGAAAACATGGAAAATTGTAATATAAGTTGTGTCCCTTTATTTGAAACTCATTGCTTGTTACATAAGTTGTGTCTAATAATTTTAAAACCGTTACTTTGCTACGTAAGTTGTATCCCTTTATTTTAAACTCATTGTTTGAAAAATATTGTTGATTCTTGTGAAAGATATATTTGTAATTTGGCAAAAAAAAACATGAAGATGAATTATGTGTCATTTTATTTTAAACCCATTGTTTTGCCACATAACACTTTAAATTCTTAGAAAATGTAAAACTGAATGTGATGTTACCACATCAGACAAATGGACTCTCCTTTATATAATAAGTATTGATTTATTGATTCAATTTGTGCCATAAATTTAATTTTTACAAAGAAATAATAAATTGATTAATTAAGATAGGATGATTAATGAATTAATAATTGGTTAAAAGAACTAAGTGAGTTACCTAGTATTTGTGGGTAAAAACGATTAAAGGGTAAAAAGGGAAAATGATGAAGCAGGTTAATGCTAGTAAGAGTAAATCGTTTAAACACCAAACATTTGTACTGTATAAGTACTTTTAAGATTCGAGTGATTAATCTGTACGAAATTGGCCTAAATCAAGGAATGATCGTTCCAATTTCGCTCGGTCACAAAGGAAGGAGAAAGGTTGATCCGTAGGGAGGGAAGCAATGAAGGTATTGACATCAATGAGATTGAATATCAATGATGATATGTATTTGAATTTCTATGAAGATGAAAATTAGAAGTCTGAATTTTATGAGAATTTCTAAGATGATAAATTTTTGATCATATATCCTTGTTCTCTTATCAGATGATTGTCAGATGGTTGAAGAACCTATTTATAACAGTAGAAGTTAACACATTGATCTCGTAAGTGGTGATAGCTGCATAGAAGTGGAGGAGTAGAGAAGTGGAAGTCGTGTGAAAACCAATTCTATCATGCTAGTGGGACTTGGTAGTTGTACGACCAGTATTCGATTCATTCTTTCAACTGTCGACACTAATTATTTATTTTATCCTCGTGGGTGCATTGCTACACCGCACGTGATGTAGGCTGCCAGACCAAAACCCTAGTGAATATCCCCCATGTGACATGATTGATGTCTCGAGCATGGATTCGTCTATTTTATAGACGTGTATTATCTGGTCAGTTGTTGACCTAGCTAGATTGTTAGTCTTAGCATATTGATGAATCTAACATGTTGATGAGTCTAGCATGTTGCTGAATAGTGGACGAAGCATAAGGTGTATGCTGAGACAAGCGGTGATGCTTAATATATCATAGACGTAAAAAGTATGATTGATATTGACATTAGTAGTTGTGCCCTATCATTGTGTCAGCTGAGGAAGCAACGATACTCAAATGATTTTGTTGGATTAGTAAGCGTAGCCCTAATGAAATTGCTGGATCAATCAAAGACCAATATATATATATATATATATACATATACATATATATTTTACAATGTTTGATATATCAGTATAAGTAACAAGTCGTATGAGTACTAGTCACGTGCGAGTGCTAGTCTCGTGTGAGTACTAGCGTTAGCAATTGTGAAATATTTAGTTTCGTCATACTGTCAAATGGTTCGAGTAACAAAGTAGAAAAACTAAGACTATTTTAAGTACTGGTAGCAGGACCAATTAAATTAAGCTCCTTAATAAAATCCTAATATGGAAGATGAGGGATTAATGGAGAGAGAGGGTCCAACCAATTAGTGGGAGAGAGGACCGACTAAAATTTGTGTAGGGGGGACGACCAATTGGTGGAGTTTGGTATAACACGAGTTGGATAGTTGCGGCACCATGCTTCGCGCATCATATAGTCTTTAATAATATTTTGATATATATTTGGTAATAATATTGGTGTGAGGACCAATTAATATGAAGACCAGAAGTTTGGAAATATTAATATATTAGATGGTTGCGGGACCATTCTATATTGTTGTGTGTAGCTATTTAGTCTTTGAAGCAAACAAGAATTTTTTGATTTTGGTAGAAAGAGCAAAAGAGTTTTAATATGAGGAGGAAACCCTAGGTAAAAGTAATAAAACTTAAAAAAAATAAGAGTGGGAACCCTTGGCCGGCCGGTTGGCACCGGTCCCATGACTTTTTTTAATATTATTTTTTATTATTTTTTATTCCTACCACCTATTTTCTTTTAAAACGTATATGCTCTCTAAAGCTATATGATCTTTAAAGCTTGTTGCTCCGAAGACCATTATTGTTATGTACACCCATGTCGTTTTCTCAAAGCCGTCTAGTGTTAGCCCATAGCCCAAAATTTTTAGGCATAACGCTCTTTAGTAAAAATGATGTAGATGTCCTTTTGATGATCGACCCCAATTTTGAAATCGGAAAACCATCAGCTATCTCATTATGCAAAAGGATTTAGGTTTAAAGCTCGTTTTGTCTGTCAAACAGAGCAAACATCAACCTTCCATGAATTTTTAGATAAAATTCTGACATTTTTCAGCTTGTGGTTCGTCTAGGGTTTAGGCCATATATCCTAGACCGTTACTCGGAATGAGACGTCCTTTTGGTATGTCGTAGTAGACATATAGGGGAACATATATTGTTTAGAATGTTTTTCCCCGTTTTCTACCCATTAAAACGTGTTTCCAAGGTGACTATTATGATACGTCAGAAACTAGGTGTGACCAATATTAGGGTTTCGTTGTATTTCGACCAATATTGAGATTTTAGTGCGACCAATATTGGATATGTGTATTTCAAGCTCGATCAACATTAGGGATTGGTCAATTGGAGCTTTAGCTATGTATTTGGCGTGAAAACGGTTTGGTGCTTGGACAAAGCTGTGATGCTTCGACCTAGTGCATTTGTGCGCAACTTGTCATGTGTTTTCCTACATGCATATATATATGCACAGTGATAAATCAATATTAACCAATTAGGGTTTAAGTATTGATATAGAGAATTGTAGGAATCCAGTCGGGGAATATAGCACTAGTGAAGACTCAAGTCGCTCTATACTAGTATTGTGCAATACATCTAGGAGCTTGAGATTTAATATATATGATTTATAGAATATCTGGTAGTATTACAACAAGTACCAGTGATACTTTAAGGACAATATTGCTATATACTAGTACTCAATACATCTAGGAGCTGCTAATCATTAAAAATGGACAATATTGCTATATAATAGTGTTCAATACATCTAGGAGATGTCCAATCATCATAAAGGAGTAAGCACTGAGTCGTACAATACTACTATTGTGTATATTCGTATAAAATATTGAAAGCTCAGTCGGGTGAGGCTCTAATATATATATTTGTAGAACGGCTACACGACCAGTGTGAGATGCTTGTAGCAAGAGTTTTATATTTTAATTCTCTTGAGGAATGTAAAATATAAATTTATACTCTTGATGCCAGATCAGTAGCTTATAAGAATTCTATTATTTCTACGCTTCTACTGCCGGGCAGAGGCGATTTTACTATTTTACCCTTTGTCAAAAAATTCACCATCTACACCTAGTTACCTTGTATTATTTTAAAGGAACAATAATACCCTAATTCTTTTTCTTTTTCTTTCCCCTTTTACTTTCTGAGCTAGAAGAGTGAATATGAAACGTGTTTCTTTATCCGGGTAAGTTTTAGAAAAAAATTTCTTTTCTTTTGTTATCCTTTTCAATAGTTTAATATTACAAAAAATACCAATAAACTAATTAAAACTTTTGACTTTTATGTTCAAAAGCTATATCATTAATCCAACGTGTAATAAAAAAACGACAAAAAATTTATATTTTGCTGCCCCTAAAAATTTGTTGCCCAAAGGTTAACTTTGGTTTTGGGCGCTTTATGTTAGTGCCGGCCCTGTCTGTTAGAGTTTACTTAAATCATTTAATAGGATTCATTTTGGATTCCCTCATAAAATATGTAGGTCAATGTCTTGCCAAAAGCGTTATCGTATTCTAGATTTCATGAAGTATGTATTCCAACTATTCGCTCATGAACCAACCCCTCTTGAGCGGTTTCTCGGGTGATTTGTTCTTGTATCGACTGCTGTTGGGATAGTATCTTTACAATTCGATGATAAAATTGTTGAAGTGGTGAAGCTAAATGAGATCAAAAAGGAAATATGTCTATTAAAGAGGAGGCACCTAACAAGGAGATATCTATTAAAGAGGTCAATGACAAGCTTGACAAGTAAGCAGCATTAAGCAAAGTGCTAAATGAAATGATCGGTGCCATGATTTTGAAATTGAACGCTATACAAACTTCTGACAAGGAGCTCGAAGATAAGGTAGTTGCAGTATTTGTTGGGGTTATTCCATAAAAAAAATAAATTTGACATCGTAGTTTAAATTATATTTAGTAGTTTATATTAAACATGCTTCGTGATATACGGTCGAATATATTAGTTGTAATTTATACAGTGGAAAATATAATATATTGGTAACATTTTGGTTTATAATTTAAGTGAATTATATTCATTGGTTATATTATAACTTTCTATGATAATACGTATGTATTATGATAAATCTCAGCTGGTGGATTTTTGATAAGGGGTAGAATCGTAAAACAGTCCTTTATCCAGTAACTAAAACATAGAAATATCCGTGCATATTTCTGACTTTATATCAAAATATGAGGAAACGTCGTTGCCCTAGCACCGTTCCTCAAGGAAGCGTCATTGCCCTAGCACCGCTTCTCAAGTTGCTCACAACTTATCATTAGAGTTCAAAGCTCAAGTCATGACAATATAACTACACCACCATTGCTACTCGAGCACAATCTCTCGAGGAAACATCAGTCCTCGAGCACAATCCCTCAAGGAAGCATCATAATGCCAGCTTCAGTCCTCAAGCACAGTCCCTCGAGGAAGAATCCTAGCGTCAGCTTCAGTCCTCGAGCACAGTCTCTCGAGAAAACTTCACTACTCAATATCTAATCCTCAAGGATGTATCTCAGCGTAATGTTTAGTCCTCCAGGACAAATTTCAGCGCAATGATCGACCCTCGAGGACACAACCTGGCTCGATTTCCAATCCTCGAGGGATCGTCCATACCCGAGAGTCGATCCCTAGAGATACGTCATGCCCCTTAGTGCTGGCCTAGTGCCAACGCCAGATCCTTCACGGTGCTATCTCAAAGCTAGCACCAACTCTCTACCTTTCCTGAGGGAAGCGACGTTGGCATTAATATCTACGACGCTAGCTCCTAAGTAGCGCCAATTATAAGTTTCTATGAGGACGTGCAGTTCTTGTATTTTCGTACCTCAGGAACGCGTGACAACCCCTGAGCCCGCGCCATCCAATATGTGGCGCTGGCATCCTAGATCTCGAGGACATGATGAGCACTTTATGCCTGGTCCTCGAGGACTCTTACAAATCTTTGATTCTAAATACTTCTAAATGTTTGCCATTTGCAAACCTTGCTACTATTAAGCTTACATACAACTACTAAACTTACTATTTTCACTAGACTCGACACTTATCAGTCTACTTAACCACTTAGTGAACTGAGCAACTTACCTCACTAATTTAGCAAATTATTGACCTGATTTAACCAAAATAGTATTAGTCTACGACTTTACTATTTTTCTACGAGATACCAAATATATCACACATTGAGGGATTCTCATTGGGGTATTGGTCTGGCGTTTTACGGAAACGTGCGATGTGGCAACACATCTAATACGAGAAAGAAATAATAAGTGGGACGGTTAGGAGCAGATGAGAGGATGAAGGAGTAGTGGTCATACATTCCTCCTGACTTATTGGACGTGACTCCACTATAATATCCACGATCATCACTTCTCCATCTCTATACAACCTCCACAACTTATGAGCAATCAGTGTGTGCACTACAGTACTATAAGTAGATGGCTTCATCTAATTGAGAGGAAGGACATAACATATTTATATCCCAGAGATAATCTAGTCTTCAACTACACACTGCTATTTTTTATCACACGGTGATTTCTCAACCTTTTCTGCTTCCCTCCACGAAGATCAAACCTTCATCTCCACCTTTGTGACCGAAACAAGAGGTGAACGAACATTTCTTGGTTTAGGCTCGTCTTGTACGATTTTGATCTCTCGAAACTACAAAAGGTACTATTTTTAGTATATTTAATTTTCACCCTAAAATAATTAACGACCATAGTGGGAGATCAACTTCTCGTTTACAAAATCATTTTCTTCAAAAAAACGATTGAGACTAGGCTGGGTTCAAAAACTTTCAATTCTCTTTCTGCAATATCAAGGATACCAATATGATTACTCTTTAAATCAGTTACGTTACTCTTGGTGTTACTCCGACCATCACCAACTTATTTCCTGGTCAGATTCCTGAAGAAGACAAGAATACTTCAAATTTACTAAGTATTATTGATTTGACGGAATCCTCTCAAAAGGAGATCCTTGCCTTTCTCAAAACTCATATGGAGAAACTGACTCCAGAGCAAATCCATCACCAGATGCGTCCTACCATTGCTACTAAAACTACCAACGTCAACAACTCTGGAATCAATATTAAGATGATAATGAGATCCCCAATTAAACAGAGCAACCAAGGAGCCGACAATCCAACTTCATCACTCATGAAGATATGGAAAGATTTTTATAATTTCTAAGCAAGAAATGTCCAGTCTCACTTCATCAACACCAACCTCCATACCCTCTCCCTATAAAAAATATTCCTTCATATGGGGGATATCTCTATCCTCATTCCCACTCTATGATGGGGCTAGAAACACTCAGTTTTGAGAAGATTTCTCTAGAAAGACGACAAATATCCTGATGAATACGTACACCGATTTAAGATCCAGATTCTCTACTACCATAATTCATGAAATACAATTGTTGATGGAGATTTGTATCGATGGTATGATTCATGTCTATCGTGCTCTTTCAACAACAAAAAAATTGCGCTTCCAAACTTTTTCTAAACTTTATGAGGCCACTAATAGATCAGTGACAACTACTACTGCTTCACGGCAAAGAGCAAGACCTGTTAAGAAAATAAAGTTATAGAGATACCCGTGGGAGCATGCGTCTGGTCAATAAGCAATACAACATCCAACCATCCATAGGTTCTCTCAACAATGAAGCAGTCAAGGGGAAGGTGTCATCTCATCAAGCATCACAAGTTAAGAAATCACCATTAGCCTTAACTTCATCTTCATACATATTCCCAGCACCATCCCGAGGACCATCTTTACTCCAGGGTCCATCTAAATCTCCAAGACAACAACAATAACAGAAACTAAAGCCAACTCCAACATTTTTAGATTTTTCTCTTTGCAAGAATCCTTTGCCCGTTAGGAACTTCACTTTCTCCTGGGAGCATGTCAACCGAAGAGCGCCTACAACTTCCAGATAGGCTGAGACGCACCCTAAGTTTACTTTGAAGAACACAAGTGTGACTGGGGACTGGTCAACGCATCCCATCCCTTACAGAAATTAAAGATTCGGAAGATAGCTCGAAGGATGATTATGAACACTAAATACTTGAGGACTCCCATGGATTCACATCATCAAGAAGACATCTCGCATCTCTCTCTTCGTCCTCGATGTCTCTAGAGAATTCTATCAGTATGGTGTTCCATGTATCCCATTACCACCTTCAGGGGAATATAGTAAGCTTAAAAATTTATGGATCGGGATAAGGCACTTCTTCATTCATGATCACGAGGTCGGAAGAACACCCCTGCTGCAGCTCAGCATTCCAGAAGACAAAGAAGGCTTCAACTTAAATTCAGATACTACTCCAACCCCAGCGCTTCAAAGACATCAAAGGACGAATCTAACCTTCATGACTCCCCTTGCCTTGTCAAATTTTTGGAAGCATGGACCCGTTAGAACACTATCAAATTATCCTCTTTCCTGGTAGGGGATCCAAGTAATCTACACTTGGGGACTGAAGGCTCCTTCACTTTTCAAGATTCAAAGTAGTGACACCCTTCAACTGGAAGGTATGATCAACAACGATACTAGAAACAAAACCTTATACCTAAAAATTCATACCCTCGCGGCAAGGTAACACCCACATATCTAGGATAGATGTCGGGGATAACTTATCACACCATCCATAGGAACATGAAGCCCTAATACCCTTTAAGCATACACCGGAATCATATGTAACATAATTCATCAATGGATGTCACGAACCCATTCAACATGTATCACCATGTCTCGTGAATGAACACATCTTGGCTGTTCTGCACTTGGAGATTTAATTTGTTGGAAAAATCAATTTTAATCCATGTCTACCAATGTTGTCCCTTAAAACCAAGTCGGTAAAATGTCAGTGTCATCGACAAAACCTCTTACGTCAGTACCCAACATAACTAGGAATCCTCCTCCTCTTACTTGATCACGGCCAGAACGGTGACTTCACCCTTGTTGCTGCAACTTACTTCAACCACACTGGTTTATTGTTGGAGACACACCGAACTTGGAACTTTCAAGTGACGCCATCAAGTCCTCTCATTTTTCGAGCAAGACTTCATGGGTAACACCTATGGTCATGATATTCATCTCAGCCATCACTAGTAATAAGGAAGCCACAACCATCTCCAGCACAAGACGAACACCCAACGAGCACAATCACCTCAGATTCGAACTTCTCCTCTCAACATATCGGTTTACAAGTTGTTGGTCAGAGGTTCAGTGACGTGTTCATCAAATTTACTTATGAATAAAATCTCACGCCTCATTTCCTTCTTCTTGTCTCGATCCATGATAGTGGTCTAAGTTATCTTCATCAACTACCCATACTGTGTGTTCAGATTTCTCTCCATAAATACGGACCTGATGAGACAAGATACTCAAGAGCCAGAAATTCTTGTAAGAAATGAAAGACACGTATTTTATGTTCAAGAATTAGGATCTCCACCTCTAATCCATCTTCTCAGAAACCTCATAAGACTCCAAACCTTGAAACTTCCACCATCAACTATGAGGTCGTCATCCATGAATTATATCATCAGCCATGAAGTATGTCATCAACTATAAGGTCGTCAGCCATGAAGTCTGTCATTAACTATGAGATCGATAGCAATGATGTCTGTCATCAACCATGAGGTTGTCCGCCATGATGTCATCTGTCATGAGGTCTTCACCTCATGTGAGACTCTCACTGCCTTATCTGGGTATCACTTCTTATTAAAAATCTCACGAAATTCCAACATGCCTACAACGTCGAAATCTCCAACGCTAGATCCTTCAACGGGGCTGAAACTTCTTATTAAGACTTGTGAAAGTTCATTCTAGATTTAAATTTAATTTCTAATACTAAAACTAGCAAATATATAAAAGATGATAACAATATTACGAGAAACAAGGACTTAGGATTCCACCAATTTTCATATTCATGTGGTTCAAAATATCAATTCTAGACAATTTTTCCTCATATAATAAAAGATATTGACTCTAATTCTTTGCCAAAGTAGATTTTAAAACATTAGATTTAAATTATAGGCATGACGCATCAAAAGAACGTACGACTAAGCATACATCATCAAACAAGATCACAACTAATTAAGCAAAATCATAAATCAATTGAAATTAATGCAGAAGTCATAAAACAATTAATATATTTGCCACAATCATGAAAAATGGCTTCCTCCATTGTCCCAATGTTGGGGTTTAGATCATCGTGACCAAAAAAACATTCAAAAGATTGATACATGGCTCAAAAAGTGCTTGAGAAGAAGAAAAGAATCAAAAACAATTGACACAGTTAGTTTGAGACGTTTATAAACGTTACAAGAAGATTAAAACAACAACGAATATAAGTGTTTCTTTTCTATCGCTGAAAGCAACATAGAGACCACAAAAGTTTTTACGACGTTGTTCTTCATTTTTGCGACGAAGTTCTTCTTAAAACTTTTGGCAACAATTTCTTCAACCTTTTTATAACGGTTTCTTCATCTTCTTCACATGCAATTTTTTTTGCAGAGATTTTTTTATTTCATTCTCTTGGTCCTGTGGCCTCCCAACTTCTTATTATCTCGACTCCTATTTATAATGGCAACCCAACCAATTCAAATCTTGTCCAAAAATCTTCACGAATATCCTCTTTTTAATGGATTTTATTCTCGACAAATATTTCCTTGATCATCAAATCTCGATCATATTCACGCTGTTTCCTTCTCAAAAGATACTTTGCCTTATTCAAAGATTACGAATAAGATTTCTTCCTTACAACAAAGAACTTTCTATTAATTAAAACCTGAATTTAAACTTCTTTATGTTACGGCCGAATCGTGATTTATTTTCTTCTTCATGTTGTGTTGTTTTGCTTCAAAACTTGATAATGCTGAGAATATGTTCAAAATATTACACATATTTGTTTTATCAAATAAAACCCGAGAATGTATATACTTCCTTTTTATGGCAAATCAAGTTTTTTTGGTGAGATTTTTTAGATTTTTAATCACGTACAACTCTTCACTTAATAAGGCAAGAGTTTATTTGTCTTAAACTCTTTAATACTTTCCAAAAAAAAACTTATCCAAATCACGCAGAAGAGGGGAAAAAATTCCCGCCAAATTTGATTTTCAAATTCAGAAGAAGTGGGCACCCCTAACCAACTTCCTGGGTGCCTTTATCAAATATGGGTGCCTATAACACTTTTTCAAGAAAATTATTCCAAAAATGTTTATTTTCCAAAAATACCTACACACAATAATATAACATTATTAGTACAAAATAAGCACTAACAATATATAGAGTTGAGACAAATCAGAAACAAAAATATGTTTATAAAATACCCTCATACTTATTATTTGCTAGTCCTCGAGCAAATCTAACCTAGAAAATAAAAATCCCAACTCACTTTTGCAGGCATCACGATTGCATTTAGCGAGTGCAACAAGCCTTTAAACCCATAGGTGTCCCTATCGGACGAGTTTTGTCTCGTGAGGGTTTACAAGAGATATACCCATAAAACCTTTTACTCCAAGTTTTAGCTACCTGTGAACGTTTGAGGGTAGACGTTAAACACGCTATTTAGTTGGATATAAAATTCTTTAGCTATGGGAGAAATTACCCTGTTTTGAGTCCAATTGTTGTACACGAGTTTGCACTCGAGTGTAATAAAATTAATTTATAAGAAAACAAAGCACGACTCAGAAAGTCGTACATTGGACCACGATATGGAGATGTTGACTAAGGTGAACGGTGTTCCCATATCTTTTTGAAGGTCAGTGCTAGGATGAATTCTAATGGATTGAGATACGCCCCTATTGGTCTTAATCCGAATACTAATATCGACTCCGATGGTATATACAAGGGCCCCAACGGTAGATTTTTTGAAAATAAAACAATTATGTACTTATTAGTAGTCTCTTTTTTTTCATTTTTTTGGTCAAAATAAAATACGATAATGGGGCTTGATTTCAATCACTCTACTTTATCCCAACGCCGATAACAATTTGATGCTAGAGGCCTATCAAATCACTTAGAGAAACACATAAAATTAAAATAAAAACAGAAAGTGATATGGTCGTGGTAGACTCTGAGATATGGTGATGACTATTATGTTATTCATAACACCTGAGCTCTGTCCTTTTATGAATAAACCCTTTAGTTGGGTCCCTCAACTCCTATAGCCAAGAGGCTTGTTTCCGTCTACTTAGAATGGTCAGTGTCATACCGAATTTTTCACAAGTATTTAGATTTTGGATTTTTTGGTACAACTAAATTTTTTAAATTTTTCTCCCTTACCCCTAAACTTAAATTGAACATAGTCCACGATGTTCTAAAGATAAATGAAAGCATGATCAATGAGAAACAATGAATGAAGTAAAAGACATAGGGAATGATATTACCAGTACCGCGTACCAAAAGCATATGGGTTGCCTCCCATAAAGCGTTAAGTTTAAAGTCTTCAGCCAGACCAAGAAAGGATAAGTCATAACTTTCTAATTATACAATAATAATCTGAATAATTGTTGATCCTTGAAGTCAATTGAATTTGACCTACTCAGTTGACCATAATGGAATACAGTAGAGTGGTGGTCATTATCATAAAAATGTGTCGATTCAGATTTCCTAAAATAATTAGTCTTATCTTCAATATTTAGTATCTGACACATTTGAAATTCATATGTTCCCACATTTGGTAAATAAAATTTTGGTGGGACAACAAAGTCAATTATGGTATTATCGCATGGGTAAACTACATCAACCAGAGGATGGGTTTCTAATGAATGAATTTCTTATTGGACATAATCAGGCTCGGGGAAAAGTTTATGAAGATAATCTCTTAAAATGGTAGAGGCATATATGTCAAGTTCCAAATGAGGGATTTTAAGCAGGGATACTTGGAAGTCACAAGAGTCATCATCAAAACCATACAATGGTTTATCCAAGATGTTCCTAAAAGCCTCTTCTTCGAAATCAGTGACCCCAAGAGGATCATCACATTCATATAATAAATTATCAAATAAAGCCGCGTCGACTTCCTCCGATTCACTGAAAACTACTCAGTCTAGGTCGAGAAAATTAGACACTCTGATTTTCCAAATATGGGATTCCTTTAATCGCGGATTATGCAAGTTTACGTTTACTCACTCCTGGAGAAATCGAAAGCTACTTTCTAGTAGATTCCAGTTATTCATGCCCTACTAAAAAAGATTAGACAAACCCTATATCTTCTAGCTCGAACGGGCTAATAAAGAAAGTTAGGACCCTATATCTTCGGTAACTCTACCCCCTTCCCCTTTATTCGGCTCCTACTTGTTCTTCAGATCCGACTTTCGCCTTTGTTTGAAAGGTGGATGCTTAACCCTTATTCATATCCCCTTGCCGGTAAGAAGGGCTTTGGGGACAGGAATTCTTTTCTAA
The DNA here is from genome assembly GCA_023531435.1 of Papaver californicum. Lineage (NCBI taxonomy): Eukaryota > Viridiplantae > Streptophyta > Magnoliopsida > Ranunculales > Papaveraceae > Papaver > Papaver californicum. Next base: position 3,901,723 of record JAJJMC010007139.1, on the reverse strand, counting down.
AAAAGAGGGCTGTTCCACCAGATGCGGAATGCAAGATTAACTGATAGGCGAGCAACCGACCTCGAATGGCTTCCCTCCTCGTCTTCCTCTATCCTTCGGTTCACTTCCTATAATCCTAAATAAGGAAAAAGAATCGATCCTGCCATTACAGCCTTAGGTATCCAGTAGCACTTATAGAAACGACCGGAAGCAGTTAAGTAACTATTGTAACTGGACTTTCCTAATCTTCTTTCCCTCGCCGATCCAACTCTCATACGAGCTCCCGGCGGTTCACTCATCTGACCATAGACTAGAGCTACTTTTGATTCTGCAAAAGGGAGAATACTCAACCTAATCACCTTCTTTCGAAGGATCACAGTTCATCACCAACTAGAAACTCCCGCGTTATGTCGGCTAACCCATTAGCTTACCCCAAAAATTCCGCTTGCACCTAAATGGACAACGACCCCACTGAACACAAACCCAATCTCAGGGATACGCAACTACGCATGTGAACTCGGATAGCCTTGTGGCATATCTTGAATCAGAACTAGGCAACTTTCTTTCTTCTCTTATAAAATTTCTACTCAGCTTGAAAATAAGCCTCAAGCCGATAAGAGCTCTTCATCATGTTCGATAATTTCGAAAGAAGAACTGAGAGTAATGACCTCACGGCACACATGCTATATGTTCATGCCAAAAAAGGCGATATTTTCTATTCTTAATTAAAGGAACGAAGCGCTTAGTGGTTGAAGTAGAGGAGAGCTAGAATGAGTCAATTTTCCTAGGGAAAGCACACAAGCAGGAAGGAAGAATCGAAAAGGCACTTTATCTCCCATTTAGGAATGAGCTTCGATGACTGCATCTTTGATGCACTGCTAGTACTAGTACATCTGAGAATGATTAATTGGATAGATTCTCCCGGATTTACACCGAGGTATTGACGGCGATTCTAAAATATCGCAGAACAGAATGTGATACGATGGGATAGAATGCAATAGCTTCCTTTATGGATTGCAAGGTCTATTAGAACATACATCTTTCTACTGGTGTCTCGCGTGGATCCCCGATGTTGATCCACTAGGGATTTTTTTTATTTCGAAACCCTTTCTCGATAGTTTATACGTACTACCCAATCGCCGCACATCGTTAATACGACCGACAGCTAGCGGGTTGATTCTTCATTTTCTCTCTTTTTGTAGGACCAAAAGAGGGAATAAAAATATAGAAATAGGAATTATAGTACCATTGAAAGAAGGGGAACCTGTGGAAACATCTCTACTGACAAACCATTTCAATAAGACGGGTTCTGCCGTACCACAAAGGATTATTAAACACGGTGCAGGCTAAAGGATCATGAATAGTCCTATAGTTTATGACAACATCCTCACTCATATTTAAAACCTACAAGAGTCTATCATCTTCGTTTGAGACTATTGTTCCTGGATCGTTGGACTCTAAAACACTGGTTTCGGGATAAACTCGTTCCTCTAACCATCATCGTCTTCATAATAACAAGAAAACATTTCACCATCTATAACAATGGTGTATCTAGTTAAATCCTTTTACTATTGAATAGGTAAATAATCATTAACATTATTAGGATTGGAACTAAAAACACCATTATTATCATGAAGCTCAATTGTTGTAAAAATTTCCTCGTCATTATGACTACGAATTTCAAATTCTTCGTCAATACTTTCCATATCCTCATAATGATATGAAGATGATTGAACCTTATCTAAATAAGTAGCGTCTTCTATTCTTACCTCATCCTCTAAATTAGGTAAATATTCATCATAATTATCAAGGGTGAAATTGGAAACATTATTTTGGCAATTAAGTTCATTTTGAGCAATATTAGCAGATAACCGTTCTTTTTCAATTTTCTCCTCATCTAAACGTGCATTAATTTCACTGAGAGCGGTAGTTAAAGATGCAAGTTCTTTATTCTGTTCTAATGACTTTTCATAAAATTTCTTCACTAACATCTCAGTCTTACGTGTCGACTCAGTTATCTACTTGAGGGCCTCTTCTAGAGAAATAGAACTAACATTTTTCACACTATAATATTGCTCATTTACCCGTTCGTACGACCGGTGAATGTGCAAAGAGTAATTGGTAACACTATGTCATGAACCATAACCTCCAGAGGGTTGGTAGTGGTCCTAGGTACTATCCACAATATGGTCATAGTACGGGTAATATCTATTTTGAAATTTCGGTCGATAATCATTGTATTGGTCCTAACAATACAAGATCAACATTTTTTTATTTTTTTATTTTTTTATTTTTCGTGCACTTGCAAATGTAGGTTCGACTAAAATAGGTAACCTTAGGTTACCTCAACAAAATATATCTATAGTCAAAGACAGGTCAAAGGTACAAGGATGAGGTTTGTGATGTTTCAGATGATAACGCCCAGGGCGTTCATCGTACTATCCCACAAGTTTTCCAAAAAATTGGTACCGGAAGATGAAATATGTTATGTGTGCATGTATTTTTTTATATATATACAAAATAAAATAATATCTGAAATAAATATATATAAATAAAATAAACATTTAATGAAAATCTAAAAAAATAAATAAGGTACACTACTTACCTTTTTTGGTAAGAAATTTCCACAATCAATGTAAAAGATCACATGCACATCAAAGCTAAGAAAAATACCCACATAAAATCTACAAAAATAAATAAGATAAATCCTAATTAAAAACTAATCCTAAATTTTTTTCTAAAACCCTAACCTAATAAAAGAGTTCCGCGTAGGTGGCGCCAAAAATTGATGATATTTATAGACAATGGAAAGAAAGGGATTCGAACTCTAAGACTTGTGAAGGTTGATTCTAGATTTAAATTTAATTTCTAATACTAAAACTAGCAAATATATAAAAGATGATGACAATATTACGAGAAACTGAGACACAGGATTCCACCAATTTTCGTATTCATGTGGTTCAAATATTAATTCTAGACAACTCTTGCTCATATAATAAAATATATTGACTCTAATTCTTTTCCAAAGTAGATTTTTAAAACATTAGATGTAAGCATGGCGCAACAAAAGTATGTACGACTAAGCATACACCATCAAACAAGACCACAACTGATTAAGAAAATTCATAAATCAATTAAAATTAACGCAAAAGTCATAAAATTATTAATATATTTACCACAATCATGAAAAATGGATTCCTTCATTGTCCCAATGTTGGGGTTTAGCTCATCGTGATCAAAACACTCTCAAAAGATTGATACATGGCTCAAAAAGTGCTTGAGAAGAAGAAAAGAATCAAAAAAAATTGACACAACTAGTTTGAGACGTTTATAAACGTTACAAGAAGATTAAAACAACAACGGATATAAGTGTTTATTTTCTGTCGCTGAAAGCAACATAAATACCACATAAGTTTTTACGACGTTGTTCTTCGTTTTTGCGACGAAGTTCTTCTTCAAACTTTTGGCAACAATTTCTTCAACCTTTTTGTATCGGTTTCTTCATCTTTTTCACATGCAGAGATTTTTTTCTTTGATTCTCTCGTCCTTGTGGCCTCCCAACTTCTTCTTATGTCGACTCCTATTTATAATAGCAACCCAACCACTTCAAATCTTGTCCAAAAATCTTCACGTCCCTCCTTTTTTTAATGGATTTTATTATCGGCAAATATTTCCTTGATCATCAAATCTCGATCATATTCACGATGTTTCTTTCTCAAAAGATACTTTGCCTTATTAAAAATCACGAATAATATTTCTCCTTACAACAAAGAACTTTCTATTAATTATAACTCGAGTTTAAACTTCTTTCTGTTACAGCCGAATCGTGATTTGTTTTCTTCTTCATGTTGTGATGCTTTGCTTCAAAATTCGATAATGCTGAGAATTCAAAATATTACACAAATTTGCTTTATCAAATAAAACCCGAGAATATATATACTTCCTTTTTACGACAAATCAAGTACTTTTGGCGAGATTCTTTAGATTTTTAATCACGCACAACTTTTCACTTAATAAGGCAATAGTTTATTTTGTCTTAAACTCTTGAAGACTTTCCAAAAAAAACTATCCAAATCACCAGAAGAGGGGAAGAAATTCTTGCCAAATTTGATTTTCAAATTGAGAAGAAGTGGGCGCCCGTAACCAACTACCTCGACGCCTTTATCAATTATGGGTGCCTTTAACACTTTTTTGAGCCAATTATTCCAAAAATGTTTATTTCTCAAAAATACCTACACACAAAATAAAATAACATTATTAATACAAAAATGAGCACTAACAATATATAGAGTTGAGACAAATCAGAACAAAAATGTGTCTATCAAATACCCTCAAAGTTATTATTTGCTAGTCCTCGAGAAAATCTAATCTAGAAAATAAAAATCCTAACTCACTTTCACAGGCATCGTGATTGTACATAGCATGTACAACAAGCCTTTAAACCCATAGGTATCCCTATCAGACGAGTTTTGTCTCGTGAGGGTTTACAAGATACAAAACCTTTTACTCCAAATTTTAGCTACATGTGAACGATTGAGGGTAAACACTAAACATGCTATTTAGTTGTCTATAAAATTCTTTAGCTATGAGAGTAATTACCCTATTTTGAGTCCAATTGTTGTACACGAGTTTGCACTCGAGTATACTAAAATTCATATATAAGAAAAGAAAGCACTACTCAGAAAGTCGTACAGTGAACCACGATACTCAGATTCTAACAAACAACAATCGCATGAATAGATCACGAAGATGGATATGGAGATGATGAAGTTTGCACATGTTGACTAAAGTGAACGGTGTTCCCATATTTATCTGAAGGTCAGTGCTAGGATGAATTCTAATGGATTGGGATACGCCCCCACTGGTCTTAATCCTGATAGTAATATCGACTCCACTGGTATATACAAGGGCCCCAGCGGTCGGTTTATTGAAAATCAAACAATTATTATTATTAGTCTTTTTTTTCATATTTTTGATTATTTTTTTGGTCTAAATAAAATACAATAATGGGGCTTGATCTCAATCACTCTACTTTATCCCAACGCCAATAATAATTCAATGCTAGAGCCCCATCAAATCACTTAGAGAAACACATAAAATTGCAAAATAAAAACAGAAAGTGATATGGTCGTGGTAGACTCCGAGATATGGTGACGACTATCATGTTATTCATAACACCTGATCTCTGTCCTTTTATGAATATACCCTTTAGTTGGGTCCCTCAACTCCTATAACCAAGAGGTTTGTTTCCATATACTTAGAATGGTCAATGCCATCCTGAATTGTTCACAAGTTTCTAGATTTTGGATTTTTTGGTACAACTAAGTTTTTTAAAATTTTCTCCTTTACCCCTAAACTTAAATTGAACATAGTCAATGATGTTCTAAAGATAAATGAAATCATGATCAATGAGAAACAATGAATAAAATAAAAGAAATATGGAAGGATATTACCATCACCGCGTACTAAAAGCATATGGGTTTCCTCCCATAGAGCATTAAGTTTAAAGTCTTCATCCAGACCAAGAAAGCATTAGTTACAATTTACGAATTATACAATAATAATATGAATAATTGCGGATCCTTGAAGTCAATTGAATTTGACCCACTCAGTCGACCATAATGGAATACAGTAGAGTGGTGATTCTCATAAAAATGTATCAATTCATATTTCCTAAAATAATTAGGCTTAGCTTCAATATTTAGTATCTGACACATTTGAAATTTATATGCTACCACATTTGGTAAATAAAATTTTGGTGGGACAACAAAGTCAATTATGGTATTATCGCTTGGGTAAACTGCATCAACCATAGGATGGGTTTCTAACGACTGAATTTCTTATTGGACATAATCAGGCTCGGGGAAAAGTGTATGAAGATAATCTCTTAAAATGGTAGAGGCATATATGTCAAGTCCCAAATGAGGGATTTTAAGCATGGATACTTGGAAGTCACAAGAGTCATCATCAAAACCATACAATGGTTTATCCAAGATGTTCCTAAAAGCCTCTTCTTCGAAATCAGTGATCCCAAGAGGATCATCACATTCATATAATAAATTATCAAATAAATCCGCGTCGGCTTCCTCTGATTCACTGAAAGGTTCATCAAATAATTGATTGTGAAAAACAGTGAAGGCTAAAGGATCATGAATAGTCCTACAGTTTATGACAACATCCTCACTCATATTTAAAACCTTTATGAGTCTATAATCTTCGTTTGAGACTATTGTTCCTGAATCGTGGGACTCTAAAACACTGGTTTCGGAATAAACTCGTTCCTCTAAACCATCATCGTCTTCATAATAACAAGAAAACATTTCACCATCTATAACAATGGTGTATCTAGTTAAATCCTTTTACTCTTGAATAGGTAAATAATCATTAACATTATTAGGATTGGAACTAAAAAAACCATTATTATCATAAAGCTCAATTGTTTTGAAAATTTCCTCGTCATTATGACTACGAATTTCAAATTCTTCGTCAATATTTTCCTTATCTTCATAATGACATGAAGATGATTGAACCTTATCTAAATAAGTAGTGTCTTCTATTAGGTAAATATTCACCAGTATTATCAAGGGTAAAAATTGGAAACACTATTTTTGGCAATTAAGTTCATTTGGAGCAATATTAGCAGATAACCTTTCTTTTTCAATTTCTCCTCATCTAAACATGCATTAATTTCACTGGTTGCGGTAGTTAAAACTGCAAGTTCTTTATACTGTTCTAATGACTTTTCATAAAATTTCTTCACTGACATCTCAGTCTTACGTGTCGACTCAGTTATCTGCTTGAGGGACTCTTCTAGAAATATAACTAACATTTTTCTTACTATAATATTGCTCATTTACCCGTTCGTACGACTGGTGAACGTGCAAATAGTAATTGGGATCACTATGGCATAAACCATAACCTCCAGAGGGTTGGTAGTGGTCCCAGGTACTATCCACATTATGGTCATAGTACTGGTAATGTCCATTTAGAAATTTTGGTCGATAATCATTGTATTGGTCCTCATAATACAAGTTTGACATTTTTTTATTTTTTTATTTTTGGTGAACGTGCAAATGCAGGTTCGACTAAAATAGGTAAGATCAGGTTACCTCAGCAAAATATACCTACAATCAAAAAGACTGGTCAAAGGTACAAGACTGAGGTTTGTGGTGTTTCGGATGATAACGCCGAGTGGGTTCACCGTACTATCCCACAAGTCTTCCTATAAATCGGTATCAGATGATGAAATATGCCACTTTAGCGATTTGCTCAAGGACAAACCACGAATTATGCATCGTTCCTCTTGGACGTGCCAAAAACAAAGAGCAATGCCTCCAAAGGCTTATTATGCCACTAAGATAGGATAATCCTAGCTTTTCCTGCATGAACGCCAGGCTAACACTATCCTCTTAGTTTAACAACGCATTGGCGCTAGAAGCGCTAACTTCCTAGCTAACAGCGCTAGCTTCCCTGGCTAGTAGCGTCCTAGCCTTAGCGAAAAAACACTAGCTTCCTTGGAAAAATAGCGTCCTAGACCGAGCGCAGGAACGCTAGATTCCTTGTCCAAGCAGCGTCCTAGCCTTTGCGCCAAAGCACTAGCTTCCTTGGCCAAGTACGCCAGAAGCGCTAGCTTCCTAGCTTAGAAGCTTCCTTGATTGGCGCTAGCTTCCTTGGCGTTAGCTTCCTTGACTTAACGCTAGATTCCTTGACCTTGGCGCTATCTTACTTGACTTAGCGCTAGCTTCCTTGATATTGGCGCTAGCTTCCTCGACTTAGCGCTAGCTTCCTTGACTTAGTGCCAGCTTCCTTGGCGCTAGCTACCTTGACTTAACGCTAGCTTCCTTGACCTTCGCGTTAGCTTCCTTGACTTAACGCTAGCTTCCTTTACCTTGGAATAGCTTCCTTGACATAGCGTATTGGCACTAGATTCCTTGATCATTGGCGCTTTGGCGCTAAATTTTTAGCCCTAGCACTAAAAGCGCTAGCCTCCTTGGATAGTAGCGTCTTATCCTTTGCGGCTAAAAAGATAGCTTTCTTGCTAAAATGCTAGCACATTTGCCTCGTTCCTAAAATGCTAGCGCATTGGCCTTGCTCGTAAGAAGCTAGCACATTAGATTTTGCACTAAGGAGCTAGCACATTAGTATGATTGCGCAAAGGAGCTAGCACTAGCTTACTAGTCACTCTTTATCTACGCATTACTATTTGCACTAAAAAGCTATCACTCCTTGCTACTTCTAACCTGACTTCTGGCTATTAAAACAACCATGCTACTCCTAAGATAGTACATAATCACTAAACTTACAAGAATCGACACTGATCAGTCTGATTACTAATTCAATAATTTGCGCAACTTGCCTCACTTACTTAGCAAGTCATTAACTTGACTTGACTTAATCAAAACAGTAGTGGTTCACGACTCCACTATCATTCTACGAGATATCAAATACAACATGAGGTAGGATTCTCAATGAGGTATTGGTCTAGCGTCTATGGAAATCGTGCGTTATGCCAACACATCCACGAACAAGAAGGTAACAAGTAGTGGGACAGTTAAAAGACAGTTGAGAGCACGAGGAATAATGGTCATACAAGTTTTCCTTACTTTTCGGATATGAATCCACTACGACCTCAACAATCTTTACTCCTCCACTTCTTCTGTAACTTCTACCACTTACGAGAAATCAATGTGTCTTCTCATAACTATACAAAGACAGAAAGAAGAAGAGAGAACGATGACAGAATTAACGATTCATCCCAGAGCTAATCCATTCTTCTCTATGATGAGATTTATAAATAGTGGTAAGAAAAGGATTCGAACTCTAAGACTTGTAAAAGTTGATTCTAGATTTAAATTTAATTTCTAATACTAAAACTAGCAAATATATAAAAGATGATAACAATATTACGAGAAACAGGGACTCAGGATTCCACCAATTTTCATATTCATGTGGTTCAAATATTAATTCTAGAAATTTTTTCCTCATATAATAAAACATATTGACTTTAATTCTTTGACAAAGTAGATTTTAAAACATTAGATGTAAATTATAGGCATGGCGCATCAAAAGAACGTATGACTAAGCATACATCATCAAAACAAGATCACAACTAATTAAGAAAAATCACAAATCAATTGAAATTAATGCAGAAGTCATAAAAGAATTAATATATTTACCAAAATCATGAAAAATGGCTTCCTCCATTGTCCTAATGTTGGGTTTTAGCTCATCGTGACCAAAACACTCTCAAAAGATTGATACATGGCTCAAAAAGTGCTTGATAAGAAGAAAAGAATCAAAAATAATTGACACAGTTAGTTGGAGACGTTTATAAACGTTACAAGAAGATTAAAACAACAACGAATATAAGTGTTTATTTTCTGTCGCTGAAAGCAACATAAAGACCACAGAAGTTTTTACGACGTTGTTCTTCTTCAAACTTTTGGAAACAATTTCTTCAACCTTTTTATAACGGTTTCTTCATCTTCTTCACATGCAATTTTTTTATAATGCAGATTTCTTTGATTCTCTCGGCCCTGTGGCCTGCCAACTTCTTCTTATCCCAACTCCTATTTATAATAGCAACTCAACCAATTCAAATCTTGTCCAAAAATCTTCACGAATCTCCTATTTTTATTGGATTTTATTCTTGGAAATTATTTCCTTGCTCATCAAATCTCGATCATATTCACGTTGTTTCCTTCTCAAAAGATACTTTGCCTTATTAAAAGAGCACGAATAATATTTCTTCCTTACAACAAAGAGTTTTCTATTAATTAAAACCCGATTTTAAACTTCTTTCTTTTACGGCCGAATCGTGATTTATTTTCTTTTTCATGTTGTGCTGTTTTGCTTCAAATTCGATAATTCTGAGAATATGTTCAAAATATTACACAGATTTGCTTTATCAAATAAAACCTGAGAATGTATGTACTTCCTTTTTACGGCAAATCAAGTAGTTTTGGCGAGATTCTTTAGATTTTTAATCACGTACAAAGAGTTTATTTTGTCTTAAACTCTTGAATACTTTCCAAAGAAAAATTATCCAAATCACGCAGAAGAGGGGAAAAAATTCCGGCCAAATTTGATTTTTTAATTGAGAAGAAGTGGGCGCCCCTAACCAACTTCCTGGGTGCCTTTATCAATTATGGGTGCCTTTAACACTTTTTTGAGCAAATTATTCCAAAAATGTTTATTTCCAAAAAATACCTACACACGCAATAAAATAACATTATTAATACAAAAATGAGCACTAACAATATATAGAGTTGAGATAAATCAGAACAAAAATGTGTCTATCAAATACCATCAAACTTATTATTTGCTATTCCTCGAGCAAATCTAATCTTGAAAATAAAAATCCTAACTCACTCCGCAGGCATCACGATTGCACTTAGCGTGTGCAACAAACCTTTAAAACCATAGGTGTCCCTATTGGACGAGTTTTGTCTCGTGAGGGTTTACAAGATATATACCCACAAAACGTTTTACTTCAAATTTTAGCTACCTTTGAACGATTGAGGGTAGACACTAAACATGCTATTTAGTTGGCTATAAAATTCTTTAGCTATGAGAGGAATTACCCAGTTTTGAGTCCAATTTTTGTACACGAGTTTGCACTCGAGTGTACTAAAATTTATATTATAAGAAACCAAAGCACTACTCAGAAAGTCGTACAGCGGACCACGATACTAAGTGTCTAACAAACAACAATCACATGAATAAATCAAAAAGATGGATATGGAGATGATGAATTTTACACATGTTGACTAAGGTGAACGGTGTTCCCATATCTGTCCGAAGGTGAATGCTATGATGAATTCTAATTGATTGAGATATGCCCCCACTGGTCTTAATCCTGATACTAATATCGACTCCGCTGGTATATACAAGGGCTCCAGCGGTCGGTTTATTAAAAATAAAAAAATTATTTACTTATTATTAGTCTCATTTTTTTATTTATTTCAATTTTTTTTTGGTCTAAATAAAATACAATAATAGGGCTTGATCTCAATCACTCTACTTTATCCCAACGCCGATAACAGTTCGATGCTAGAGCCCCACCAAATTACTTAGAGAAACACATAAAATTGTAAAATAAAAACATAAGGTTATATGGTCGAGGTAGACTCCGAGATATGGTGATGACTATCATGTTATTCATAACACCTGAATTCTGTCCTTTTATTAATAGACCCTTTAGTTGGGTCCCTCAACTCTTATATCCAAGAGGTTTGTTCCCATCTACTATGAATGGTCAGCGTCATCCTGAATTGTTCATAAGTTTCTATATTTTGGAGTTTTTGGTACAACTAAAATTTTAAAATTTTTCTCCCTTACCCCCAAACATAAATTGAACATAGTCCTCGATGTTCTAAAGATAAATGAAAGCATGATCAATGAGAAAAAATGAATAAAGTAAAAAAAATAGGGAAGGATATTACCAGCACCTAGTACCAAAAGCATATGGGTTGCCTCCCATAGAGCGCTAAGTTTAAAGTCTTCATCCGGACCAAAAAATGATTAGTCATAATTTACGAATTATACAATAATAATCTGAATAATTGCATATCCTTGAAGTCAATTGAATTTGACCTACTCAGTTGACCATAATGGAATACAGTAGAGTGGTGGTCATTATCATAAAAATGTGTCGATTCAGATTTCCTAAAATAATTAGTTTTATCTTCAATATTTAGTATCTGACACATTTGAAATTCATATGTTCCCACATTTGGTAAATAAAATTTTAGTGAGACAACAAAGTCAATTATGGTATTAACGCTTGGGTAAACTGCATCAACCATAGGATGGGTTTCTAACGATTAAATTTCTTATTGGACATAATCAGGCTCGGGGAAAAGTGTATGAAGATAATCTCTTAAAATGTAGAGGCATATATGTCAAGTCCCAAATGAGGGATTTTAAGCATGGATACTTGGAAGTCACAAGAGTCATCATCAAAACCATACAATGGTTTATCCAAGATGTTCCTAAAAGCCTCTTCTTCGAAATCAGTGATCCCAAGAGGATCATCACATTCACATATTAAATTATCAAAGAAATCCGCGTCGACTTTCTCTGATTCACTGAAAGGTTCATCAAATAATTGATTGTTAAACACAGTGCAAGCTAAAGGATCATGAATAGTCTTACAGTTTATGACAACATCCTCACTCATATTTAAACCCTCTACGAGTCTATCATCTTCGTTTGAGACTATTGTTCCTGAATTATGGGACTCTAAAACATGGTTTCACTATATACTCGTTCCTCTAAACCATCATCGTCTTCATAATAACAAGGAAATATTTCACCATCTATAAAAATGGTGTCTCTAGTTAAATCCTTTTCCTCTTGAATAGGTTAATAATCATTAACATTATTAGGATTGGAACTAGAAACACCATTATTATCATGAAGCTCAATTGCTGTAAAAATTTCTCGTCATTATGACTACGAATTTCAAATTCTTCGTCAATATTTTCCTTATCCTCATAATGACATGAAGATGATTGACCTTATCTAAATAAGTAGTGCCTTCTATTCTAACCTCGTCCTATAAATTAGGTAAATATTCCTCATTATTATCAAGGGTAAAATTGGAAACACTATTTTGACAATTAAGTTCATTTTGAGCAATATTAACAGCTAACTTTTCTTTTTCAATTTTCTCCTCATATAAACGTGCATTAATTTCACTGAGAGCGGTAGTTAAAGTTGCAAGTTCTTTATATTGTTCTAATGACTCTTCATAAAATTTCTTCACTAACATCTCAGTCTTACGTGTCGACTCAGTTATCTGCTTGAGGGCCTCTTCTAGAGAAATAGAACTAACATTTTTCTCACTATAATATTGCTCATTTACCCGTTCGTACGACTGGTGAACGTACAAATAGTAATTGGGATCACTGTGGCATGAACCATAACCTCTTGAAGGTTCGTAGTGGTCCCAAGTACTATCCACACTATGCTCATAGTACGGGTAATGTCCATTTAGAAATTTCGGTCGATAATCATTGTAATGGTCCTCACAGTACAAGTTCGACATTTTTTTATTTTTTTATTTTTGGTGCACGTGCAAATGAATGTTCGACTAAAATAGGTAAGCTCATGTTACCTCAGCAAAATATACCAACAATCAAAGACTGGTCAAAGGTACAGGGCTGAGGTTTGTGGTGTTTCGGATGATAACGCCCAGAGGGTTCACCGTACTATCCCACAGGTCTTCCTGAAAATCGGTACCGGAAGATGAAATATGTTGTAAGTGCACATATTTTATATATATACAAAATGAAATAAAATCTAAAATAAATATATACAAATGAAATAATTTTTTTTAATGAAAATCTTAAAAAAACATGAGGTACACTACTTACCTTTTTTTGTAGGCAATTTCCACAATTAATGTAAAAGATCACCTACACATCAAAGCTAAGACAAATACCACATAAATCTAAATAAATAAATAAAATAAAAATAAAATAAATTCTAATTAAAAACTAATCCTAAAAAATATATATAAAACCCTAACCTAATAACAAGTCCGCGTCGGCGGCGCCAAAAATTGATGAGATTTATAGACAGTGGTAAGAAAATGATTCGAACTCTAAGACTTGTGAAGGTTGATTCTAGATTTAAATTTTATTTCTAATATTAAAACTAGCAAATACATAAAAGATGATAACAATATTACGAGAAACTAGGACTCATGATTTCACCAATTTTCGTATTCATGTGGTTCAAGTATTAATTCTAGACAATTCTTGCTCATATAATAAAAGATATTGACTCTAATTCTTTGCCAAAATAGGTTTTTGAAAATATTAGATGTAAATTATAAGCATGTCGCATCAAAAGTACGTACGACTAAGCATACACCATCAAACAAGACCACAAATAATTAAGAAAATTTATAAATCAATTGAAATTAATACAAAAGTTCATAAAATAATTAATATATTTACCACAATCATGAAAAACGGCTTCCTCCACAATGTTGGGGTTTAGCTCATCGTGACCAAAACACTCCCAAAAGATTGGTACATGGCTCAAAAAGTGCTTGAGAAGAAGAAAAGAATCAAAAACAATTGACACAGTTAGTTTGAGACGTTTATAAACTTTACAAGAAGATTGAAACAACAACGATATAAATGTTTCTTTTCTGTCGCTGAAAGCAACATAAAGACCACATAAGTTTTTACGACGTTGTTCTTCGTTTTTGTGACGAAGTTCTTCTTCAAACTTTTGCCAACAACTTCTTCAACCTTTTTGTAACGGTTTCTTCATCTTCTTCACATGCAGAGATTTTTTTCTTTGATTCTCTCGGCCCTGTGGCCTCCCAACTTCTTCTTATCTCAACTCCTATTTATAATAGCAACCTAACCACTTCAAATCTTGTCGAAAATATTCACGAATCTCCTCTTTTTAATGGATTTTTTATCGGTAAATATTTCCTTGATCATCAAATCTCGATCATATTCACGCCGTTTCCTTCTCAAAAGATACTTTTCCTTATTCAAAGATCACGAATAATATTTCTTCCTTACGACAAAGAACTTTTTATTAATTAAAACCCGAGTTTAAACTTCTTTCTTTTACGGCCGAATCGTGATTTATTTTCTTCTTCATGTTGTGCTGTTTTGCTTCAAATTCGATAATTCTGAGAATATGTTCAAAATATTACACAGATTTGCTTTATCAAATAAAACCTAAGAATGTATGTACTTCCTTTTTACGGCAAATCAAGTAGTTTTGGCGAGATTCTTTAGATTTTTAATCACGTACAAAGAGTTTATTTTGTCTTAAACTCTTGAATACTTTCCAAAGAAAAATTATCCAAATCACGCAGAAGAGGGGAAGAAACCCGTGAAATTTGATTTTTTAATTGAGAAGAAGTGGGCGCCCCTAACCAACTTCTTGGGGTGCCTTTATCAATTATGGGTTCCTTTAACACTTTTTCGAGCCAATTATTCTAAAAATGTTTATTTCCCAAAAATACTCACACACAAAAAATAACATTATTAATACAAAAATGAGCACTAACAATATATAGAGTTGAGATAAATCAGACGTAAAAATGAGTACTAACAATATATAAAATCAAAAAATTGCCCTCTGTCCAGCAACAGAAACATAGGATATATACCCGCATATTTTTGACTTTATATTAGAATATTAGGAAGCGTTGTTTCCCTAGCACCGACCCTCAAGGAAGCATCATTGCCCGAGCACCGCTCCTCAAGTCGCTCACAACTTATCATCAGAGTTCAACGATCAAATCATGATAATATAGCTACGCTAGCATTGCTACTCGAGCACAATCTCTCGAGGAGCATCAGTCCTCGATGAAGCATCCTAGTGCCAGCTTCAGTCCTCGAGCACAGTCTCTCGAGGAAACATTATAGCGTCAGCTTTAGTCCTCGAGCACAGTCTCTCGAGGAAGCTTCACTACTCAATATCCGATCCTCAAGGATACACTACTCAGTCCTAGAGAGGCGTCATGCCCCTTGGAGGTGACTTAGTGCCAGCGCCAGATCCTTCACGGAGCTAGCTCAAAGCTAGCGCCAACTCTCTATCGTCCCTCAGGAACGCGGCGCTGTCATTAATTTCTACGGCGCTAGCTCCGAACTAGAGCCAACTCTAAGCGTCCTTGAGGACGCGAAGTTCTTGTAGCATCGTACCTCCAGGACGCGTTATAACCTCTGGCGCTAGCCTTAAGCAAGCGCTACCCAATTTGTGGCCATGGCCTAATATCAGCGCCAACTATACCCTAGCTCTTGAGGACATGCTGAGCACTTTATGCCCGATCCTCAAGGACTCCTACAAATCTTTGCCTCTAAATACTTCTAAATTTCTGACATTTTCAAACCTTGCTACTCTTAAGCTTACATACAACTAGTAACCTTACTATTTTTACTAGACTCGACACTGATCATTCTACTGAACCACTTAGTGAACTGAGCAACTTGCCTCACTAATTTAACAAGTTATTGACCTGATTCAACCAAAATAGTAGTAGTCCACGACTTTATTATTTTCTGCAAAACATCAAATATGTCACACATGGGGGGATTCTTATTAGGGTATTGGTTTGGCGTTCTATGACAACGTGCGATATGGCAACACATCCACTACGAAAAGGTAATAAGTAGTGGGACGGTTAGGAGCAATTGAGAGGATGAGGGAGTAGTGGTCATACAGTCCTCCTGACTTATCGGACATGACTCCACTAAAATCTCCACGATCATTACTTCTCCATCTCTACACAACCTCCACAACTTACGAGAAATCAGTGTGTTAACTACAAGACTATAAATAGATGGCTTCATCTAGTCGATAAGAAGGACATAACAGAGATCTATCCCAAAGATAATTTAGTTTTGAACTACACATTACTATTTTTCATCACACAATGATCTCTCAACCTTTTCTGCTTTCCTCCCCTAAGATCAACCCTTCATCTCCAACTTTGTGACCAATGCAAGACGTAAACGACTATTTCTTGGTTTAGGCTCGCCTTGTACGATTTTGATCTCTCGATCCTACCGAAAGTATTATTTCCAGTACATTTATTTTTCACCCTAAAACAAACTTTTAATTTTTTAGTTATATTTGATGTCGTGTGAGACTCGTAAAATTCTATATGATTAAGAAAAGCTAAAATTGTTTCTAACCAAAAGACAAAATTGTATTTGGAAAAGGTTTTTAAAAAAAAATGGAAGAGCCCTGAATATAAAAGCTATATAAAAAAACAATCTATCAAAATTAAACGCACCAAAGAAAACTAAAAAAAACAAGTTCACTTGTTTTCACTTCCATATGCAATTAAGTTATTTGGTGAGATCATGAAAAGAAAAACTTTTCTTTTAAGCCAAACCGTTTAGTTTTCTTACCCATGTTAATAATAAAAGTTAGTATAACCTTTTCTAAAACATAAGTCATACGGTCTTTGTTTTAAAAAAGCTACAGAAGCTTTTCTGTTCGTTTCTTTTACTTTTGAAAACAGACAGGAACCTTCTTCTTCTTCCTCCCAAGTTCATACGGTGGTTGGTGTTGGTTTACAAAGCATCAAATCGATTAATAAGAAAAGAAGCTACAGTAGTTGTTATATTTTTTCTTCATAAACAAAAAAAGTGGTCTTTGTTCTACTACAGCTACGGGAGTTATTCTTCTTCGTTCAAGTCGGAGTAACAATCTGTAATTGAAGACAAAGCTTTTGGGAAAGAAATTTGTTCGTGGACTTTGCTGTGCGTGGAGATTGGATTAAGCAAGCTAAAATACACAAATCTTCTAACCCTCTTTGGTTTTATTAACATCTATTCAATTGAAAGTTAGGTATGGTTAAAAAAAAATAATAAAAAAAATTAAACTTCGATATCCGCTGCGATTTCAAACCGATTCCTAACACAGTGATTTCCTTCGGGAGGATGCCAAATCTGAACCACTAATTTGTCATTTGTGGTAATGGGAGCTTGAGGTTGGATATCAACCTGAATATCTTTGACGTGATAATATGAGTTATACCGATCATCCCTTGATGTTGATGTAATGCAGAGGGGATGTACACCTCTTGCCTCTCAAATATTAAGCTTTTTCTAGCATTCTAAATTGCCCAAAGAATGCAAGATCCAAGACAATACAGTATTTGTTATCCTCCTCTAATAACCGTGTTGAGAGGAAGGATGTTAATTCCATGCTCAAGTCCAACTCCAAGAGGTGAAACAAATAGAATAGCTTGAGAGAGGGGACAGTTGAGGTGAAACAAATAGAATAGCTTGAGAGAGGGGACAGTTGACAAAAGGTGATCAGTTGTTTCCACGACATTGAGATAGGGATAATATTCAATTGGGACACCAGCCATGTTTGCCAATGTTATCAACGATTCGAATGCCATCATGGAAAATTCTCCATGTAAACATTTGAATCCTGAGCAAGGTTCTTAACACAGGCTATAGGGAAAGAAGAATCATTGAGGCCAGATGACTCACCTGAGTTGGAGGCAATGATTTTTCTGGCAAAACTGAGATGTATACTACTCGCCATGGGTAGTGTGACTGATATTGTCTGGCTCTCCCTTGTTGTTGTAGATTCTTAAGATTTGGTCAGCTACATATGGTTTAAAACTCTGGTGGATTAAATGTTGGTTTCAGTTGACACCATCAGCTAACAAAAGGTCACTGACTTTGTGGATGTATTGCAATGTTGCTAATTCGAAGTGGTTTAAACCCTGGTATTGAAGGAACCCATGGGTCAAACCAGACTTTAACCTTTGAGCCATTGCAGAAGAACTATAATTGCCTGGGCAATTTGGAATAACAAATGCAACAAGGTTTTTCAGAACAAGGATGTCAGTACTCAAAGTGATTTGATCAAGATTAATAGTTTGTTCAATGCTCAAAATGGTTATATATTATTTAATAACTCTACTAGAGTGATTAAACGGAATAGAGATAACTTAATTTGGATTCCTCCTGACCCTGGAACTTTTACTTTTAACTGTGATGAATCATTTCATGAGGCAACTAAATCTGGTGGCATAGGTCTAATCATTTGTAATTTTGCAGGTGAATCTTATGGAGCCAAGTGTGTCTACATCGATGGAGCTATAAATGTTGAACATGCAGAGGGTCTGACTTTGAGTGAAGCAGTTCAGTGGGCAAAGAAGCCAGAGATTGTTAACTTCGAGTTGGACTCAAAGCTCACTGTGGAGGCGGTAACTCGTGCAACATTACTTGGAGAATTCGTCACCTTCACTGGGAATATTACTGTTTTTAAACAATTCAAGTGTTGGAGGTGCTGTTATGTACCAAAAGAACGAAACAAAGTAGCTGCTATCTTATTTAAAGTAGCTAGAACTCAAAAAATAAGTAGAGTGGACTGCCACTCCTCCAAATTGCATTAGTGCTCAATTGCTAAAAGACATGAATGATGTTCTTTCATCTAGTTAATTAATGTATTCTCCTTCGTATCAATAAAAAAAAAGTGAAGTTGCAAGTTGCTGGAAGCCTGGAACACCATAGCTACAGAAACTTCTTCTGCTTCTTCTTTAGTTTTGTAGTACTGTCGATATATACATATTTCAGATTGCAGCTATGAGTATCAAATTTTTACTGGGAATATGAGTGTTAACTAAGCAAACTAACTATTCCATTTATCAGCACAAGGAGGAAAACCTCTACGCATGGGCGATCGTTACAACCAAGAAAAGGAAGGAACTTTTGCACTACTAGAACTCTAGCCAGCTGATTTATCTCTTTATTCCATATCTTCCTTCGAACAAGACTAAATTCTCGTGTTATCATGACTTAAAGGGATGCTGGTTTATACTGCTCTACACATACCTCAAACAGCAGTACAAGAGACCTAAGCATAAGACTAAAGTGAACAAATAAAAGTCAAAAGGTTGAAAACTTACCTCTTTCTCGATCAAAGTTCATTGCTCATCACATCAACAGGACTTCATGCATAGAACTACTTAACTTGGAATAAGGATTCTAATATAGATTATAGCGTTAATAGTTTAAAAGCACACCATACGTACTGATTCTTGCTTATTGGTACGAGACAATCGAGATTCTTTATCTTTGATACTTTTTCTAGTTTTCGAGATTATTACAGCCTGCTCATTTGTGAAATGAACAAAATTTATGATGAACCCTAACCATATAACTCGATCTGTAGGAAATGCCCTTGTTAGAGCCTACAAAAGAAACATATAATAATTTTGCAGTGACTTTGTGCAGTGCAGGGTTGAGAAAGCTCTTCAGCTTATGGAGAACCTGAAGTCCCTACAAGATCCACAATGTGAGCTTCTTCTCCTTGTAACTTAACTGAAGGAGAACCATATCCAAGAGATGTAAGTCCCTACAAGTTATACTTCAC
Source organism: Papaver californicum (assembly GCA_023531435.1). NCBI lineage: Eukaryota > Viridiplantae > Streptophyta > Magnoliopsida > Ranunculales > Papaveraceae > Papaver > Papaver californicum. The sequence continues at coordinate 3,881,860 of JAJJMC010007139.1, read as the reverse complement.
TACAAGACCTTACATCAGTTCCTCATAGACGTAGTCGCTGACATGTGTTTCAGGGCAGGGGTGGCAGCATGGAAGGAGGCGCCTCTGGGCTTCATGGCTGACAATGAGCGCTCGCTACGGCCAGCGGACATCCTTGTATATAATTGGGAGAACGGCCGGGATGTATGTTTTGATGTCACCGGAGTGTCATCTTTCACAGGAGGAGGGAGAGTCGCCTTTTCACCCGGTCAAGCCATCTCGAACGCTATTACCAGGAAGCACACCGAATACCTGGATAAGTGCGAGGCACACGGTTACGTACTTGGTTTGTTGGCCTTCACGACCCTAGGAAAACTAGGAGAGGACATGTTAATTTTTGTAAAGAGGTTACAGAAATGTATAGCTAGCTTTGATTACAACCACAAAATCGATAACTCTCTTTTCTTCAGATTAGGGTTAGCTACCCAAAAGGGAGTGGGAGCCCAGCTGGTGGCTAGGCTTCCTTCCGGTCCAATGTAAATACCCTTTTTATCCAATAAAATTTTCGTTAATAATAATAATAATAATAATAATAATAATAAGTGGAATCTCACATCCATATTACATATATAAATTAGTTCAATCCACCAAACACATAGTAGAAAGCAAAAGGAAATAAAGGGATATGAAATGGGGATGAGGCTTACAAAGATAGCACTGCATTCATCCTTGAGTTGGTTTCCTTTCTCAGTAGCCTGCGCAAGCCGTTCACAAACACTTCGAAGTTTATCATCCCTTACCTGATAAAAACACAATAAGAATAAGGGGGTAAAAAAGGTACGAGTCAAGAATCTTTTGACTTCGAAGAAGATGTATAAATCCAACAATAATAACATTCTTACCACAGTATGTTTTGTCTCAATTCCCCCATTCTTGGAAGCAATGCTTCTACTGCCACTGGAAAACCTCTGAAATAGCATTTGTGCGACATTCTTTAGTGCCATTGATCTTCTTTGTCTTCCTAACAAGAAGTAACATCAATAGCACACCACCAAAAATAAGTGCTAATTAGACCCTAATTTTTCAAACAAAAAGAAAACTTTAAAAAACCCTAATTTTTCAAACAAAAAAAGAACCCTATTTTTTTCAAACAAATAAGAAATTTTGAAAAGCCCTCATTTTTCAAACAGATAAGAAAACTTGAAACCCCTAAGAGACTAAAAAGATGAAAAAAAGAAGTAAAAATAAATAAAAACTTGACTTTGAAATCAAATGGTAAACATCTTACCTTAGATCCGAAATAAATTTTCGGATCCTAGATAATCGACAGATATTTAATCCAAACCCTAAAATAAATCTTCTTACTGGTTTGCCTTAAATTTAAGGAAGAGAGTTGTGCGACAAGGAAGCGTCTCAACGATGATTTGTGTCGACAAAAAGAGTTTTATGCCTCAAAAATTGAGTTTCACTTTTTTTCCATTCCGAAAATGATATTTGCGACTTTTCATCACTCTATTAACCATTTAGGATATGCTTCAGAAAAAAAACAAAAAAAAAACGTGAAAATATCTGAGACCCAAGAATGGATTCTCTCTTCTATAACGCATTATTAAAAGCTTCTCCAATGATCACTGTGTGTTTGTGGTAAAACAAACAAAATATCCTCTTCCTATTTTTCCTAAAATTAGAGAGAAAAAAATATTCATCTCCAACGATATTATATTTAGCCTCTTCTTTTAATTAATATAAATTTTATTTTCAACAATTTAAGATTTTATTAGATTTGATTAAAGGTAAATATGATTATTTAATATATTAAAGTCAATTTGATTAAGTAAAAGTTGACTAGGATGGGTTCACATCCTCTAGGTGAATGTCTAGAACTAGACATTCATTTGGAGGATATCAACCCAAAATTAAGCCACATTATCTAGACATTGATTAAAAAAGTTAGGGTTGGAGAAAGATTTTAGAGAAAATGAATGTGTATCCTGCGTAGACTTAGACATCCATCCTCACACACATTCCATTGGAGAAGCTCTAAGATGGGTTATATGCCTAGCCCAAAATATAAGATTTCTAACTAAAAATAGTAAGTTTTTAATTCACTTTAATTTTTTAAATATTTAACACGACTAAACTGGTTTTACTTATAATTAATCTTTTTTTAAATAATCTAATTTTTATGGCTAATTAGTTGTCGTAATATATGGACAATTAGTTGGAGTATAACAATTTTTACGGCTAAACTTAATGCTGATGTGTTCCATTGACCAGCTATTCGTTAACTTAAGAAAGATATTAAAAGGATTTTCAGCTTATCATTAGTCGAGAGATAGCTCTTCTTATATAACAGATACAAGTAGTTATCTCATATTGAGATATGGTTACAGGAAAAAAAAGGTAAACATAAAGACTGACAACCTGAGGGATAATCTGGCTAATGAAAAGATAAACAAAAGAGTTAAAGACTCGAGAGAAAGTTTTGCTAGTTTTTGCTATCTTATTGAGGACCCATCCAACATGAATTAAGGCATACTATTAGTTGTGCTGACACATTATTCAACTGTGAAAGATCAAACTTTCATATTGTACTTACTACTAGTATAAATACTGTGAGGAGGAAGTCTTTAGGTATGTTACAATTGTTTTGTACTTCAACAATTCAAATATGTCATTAATTTTTTTATAATTTTGACACTTCAGTATACACATACTACTGTTATAGAGAAGATGCATCTAGCTAATGGTGTACTCCCTATTGTGATGCATATAAACGGGTTATTTTCGATCCTTGGTGGATACTGTGATAATTATAGTTATCAAATCTGAACAATGTGATAACTACAGATTTCATCATTTATAATTGCAGGTATAACGTATAAAAATTACAATTATCGCGACGAAACAAGATGATAATTGTAGATTTCACAAATTGTTGACCCGTGAAAATTACTTTTATCACGCTTGATAAGGGAGTACTCCATTAAGCTAATGATTAACGGTGTTTTCGAAGTACAGAAACATCGATTTTTCATTAGATTTTTGGAAATATCTTTCAACCCAAACTAACCTTAAGCATCAGCTATTCATCGAAAGAGATTTGAATAAAAAAAACTTAAATTTGATCCCAACTGAAAGAATTAAATTCGTTTATGGGTGAAATGTGGATCCAAAAATTATTCGTTTGTGGATCAAAAACCTCAAAAATTCTTTCAATCTCTGATAGATGCAGTTCTTGGTAGGTGTGGAACTAAAAAAGTACGGAGAAAAACGTTGAAGATGTTATTCAATTTGAAGGAAATTTTTTTTACAGGAAAACGGGTTTTTGCACGCCTATTTCTGTATGACATAATGTATTTTTTTCATCCCTAAAGGGAATCCCTTCGGTCGTCCCAATTAACTCTACAACTCTAGTTTGTTCACCGGTTGTAACAAACTACTAAAAAACTAAAATTGTAAACTAAAATTAACATTATTAACCTTAAATCGTGAAAATTTTTGTTGTAAGGATGTTGATAATTGTGTTCTTTTAAGTTTGCTAAAAGAATATACTCTAAGCTCTAAAAAAGCAACGGTAGAACGAGAATGAAAAAAATGCGTTTTTCCTGGTCTGACGGGAAAATATTAGGTTAGCAGATGAGATATACAAGGTGTGATAAATAAAGATTTAAATGCAATTTTTTTTTGGAATTATATCTATCATATTTATTCATAACCATTGTTCAAAACAAATTCACATGTTTTTAGTTTATTTAGAATTATTTTTTTTTGTGTAATCTACTCCTAATATAATTAATCATGGATTTTTCATATATATGTAGGCATGTGATAAACAAAACTTATTGAAATAAAAGGTTATTTCAATAAAATAAGTACTCCTAAAACTAATTATGGATTTCACATATTAAGTATCTTAACTGTGGGTTTATGATAAAGAAAAAAAATATTTAGGCTACAATATTTTTCCCCGAATAAAAACCATTCAAGATTACGTTTCATAAATATATTGGTTCAAGGAGATCCACCGCTGATTAAAAGGGTTCCCTATTTTCAAGATGTAGGGTTTAGATGATGTTGAGCGGTGAGAGATAAAATTGAACAATAAATAGTATCATTGTTTCTATTCGCCTGCCGTCTCTCCTTTTTGTTTGTTAGGTCCGGTCCCTCCATGTTGGTCTCTTTCGATCAAGGGTTACTAATTACTAAGGTCGATTCCTATGGATATGGCTAAAATGGTAAATTTATCGGTTTGTCATGCGAGGCAGAGTCTCTATCGAACAGTAGAGTCTTGACAGTTCGGTATAGTCTATGTGATAGAATCTTTGTCTCTAGCAGTAAAAATTATGTCTTTGGGTTATTATATTATATTTTTATTTTTTTCTCTCACTTTTTATTATTATAATATTACTTTTATTATATAAGGGGTCTACTTAATATATTACACTCCTCCGTTTTATAATAGTTGATCTTTTCATTTTAAATTTTTGTTCCACAAAAGTTGATAATTATCAATAAACGAGGTAATATTTCTAAAATTATCATTTTTGATTGACGATTATTATTAAACTTTACTATAAGAAATATATATAATTTAATAGTCATGTTTATATCGATACGTATGTGTTTTAAAATGCTTTCCAACGATATAAAGTTTATAAACATCCGTGTCATACTTTGAGAGATATGTCATTTCTAAATTTTATTATTTTGTTATTAATAAGGATATAATTGGAAAAATATCTAAAATATATTTATGTCTCCTTATTTCCTTAAAAATTGTGCAAACACCAAAAATATCAACTATCAATGCAACACATGAAGTAATACCTAAAATTTCATAAGGACCCCATCAAACACACACAATTAGTTTTTTCATTAATAAGGATTCCACCTAACACAATTAAATATATTATTTTATTAAAATTTATCAGTTTTACTACAGTGGAAAAACAAAATTATCAATCCACATGACATGGCAAGTTGAAAATTTTATCTATTACTATAGAAACCGGCCTAGTGAGTTGGATTATTTATTTTATTACTACGAAAGGAAAAAAAATCATTTATAAAAGATATTTCAATTTTATAGCATCAGCTGCAATGGTTGTTGTTAACCAATATGGCATATTCTGCTGTCATTCCTTGGCTCTGGAAAATGGTAAAGCATTTTTTGCAATCGAGTATGCGACATTATTGGGTTCACGATGGACAAAACTACATTTTTATGTGACAAAACTATTAAGCAAATAAGTATTATCTTGAATGATATATCCACTAGTCCACTTAATTAACTGGTTCTTTTTTCCCATATATAGCATTCACCACCTTTTGATTGTCTTCTTCTAGACATAGGTGATTAATGACTTGTTTTTTAGCCCATAGGATTGCATCCGGTACAGTTAATGCTTTAGCCTGTTAAAGTTTGCGGGCATCCAACTCAAAACCAATTGGCAATGAGTGGAGTGGTCCTTTCATATTATATTTTAAGTTTATTATAGGGATATTAGCAATGTG
>JAJJMC010007139.1:3848108-3876375 GCA_023531435.1 Papaver californicum | reverse complement strand
AGTTTGCGGGCATCCAACTCAAAACCAATTGGCAATGAGTGGAGTGGCCCTTTCATATTATATTTTAAGTTTATTATAGGGATATTAGCAATGTGAGACTATTATCCTTCACATAGCCTACGTAGAATGTGTTCTTGCTGGGGATCCTTTAGCTCCATTGCTTGAACTTGTGCCATCACGAACGATTAGTCCAATACTTGCTAGTCGATTGTTCTTGCAAAATGCAGCATCAAAGTTTAGCTTGATGTCATTAGGCTCATGCCTTTTCCATATATAATTAGTTCCTTTATGAGTGGGAGACCCCTGCAACTTCTGCCAGTTTGCCATATGATTTTTAATGCTCATTATGGTATTACCAGTTGTTACCTGCAAATTCTCAAATAGCACATTACACTAAGTTTCCATATATGCCACATATTAAAACAGATTTATTGGAATTGAGAGGTATTAGTTGGCATATTTTGAAACTTCAGGATATTAAACCATGATTTGATTAATTGGTGAATACTTTTACCCGATAACATTGGAAAACGGTTAACATCAATAGCAACAAGCATGTTGGGAAATAAAAGGAGTACGACACGTGTAAAACGATTAACGAAGGAGACAGTGAAACTAAGAAGAATGAGAAGCACACAATCAAAGCCGTATTAAAGGATCGAAAAAGGACAGATGTGAAAGACTGAGTAAATCTCTGCATGATCGCAATGTAAGATCGAGAAAGTAATATCACACTGATCAAAACAAATATCATTAAATACTAATGGAGCGGAAAAGTAGGAGTAATGATGAATAAGGAACGGGAAAGTAAGAATAATAATGAACGTGGAGCGGGAAAGTAGGAGTAATGATGAACGTGGAGCGGGAGAGTAAGAGAATAATTACTTTTGTCACACGCTTGACACATATGATCGAGACAAAACTGATTCTCAAGGAACGAAGAGTACGTGTTAATCATGCAAGGTAACAGACCAAAAGCAAAAGGGATGACCTGTCAATCATACAATCATCCCGATCCATAAACAATAAGAAGAACAAAAGAAGGTATCGGGACAAGTGGGACCCATAAGATAATCTATAAATAGAAGAGAGAATTCAACATAGAGGGGGTCGGAAAATTGAAGTGAAGAAAAAAGCTAAGGAAGAATAATCAGAAGAAAAGGAAAAAGATCATTAGGTATGTATACATTGTGTAATATTAAAATTGATGGATTCCACTATCATGATTCATTTTTTTGATTTAAAAGATTATGGATTTGTGACTGTAATTTGATCAGATTTATGATCTGTAAATGAATGGATTATTAAAATTTGGTTTAAAAGAGGATTCTATGTATCAAATTGTAAGTTAAAATCTTTATGTTTACTGTTTTTTCATCAAATCATTGGTTGTTAATGTCAACGGGAATTTTGGCATAAACAATTTGGCGCTAGAAACAGGGAATGGGTTAAAGGATTTATCCTACCTGTTCATGAAAAATGGATTTATCTGTTATTTATGTATTTCAAAGGTAAAGAAATTTAGTAAAAAGAATTTGGTAGTTTTATGCAACATTCTGGCTTAATTTAACTTTTCCCAGCAAGTGATTTTTTCCGCATAATAACCTTTATGTGATATGAAAAATGGAAATGGTATCTCATTGAAAAGAAAAACTTTTAAGTTTGAATGAATCTGTTTAAATGTTTGATTTTCTATTTTTTGCGATTTAAAAGATTCATGGTAAAAATACGAATTATTTAACTAAAAGTATATACATATTTTTAGAAGGTCATAAAACTAGTTTCTGTCACTTTCTTTATTAAATAATATGTTGAGAGATTGTTTGGCTAACTTTTAAAAGATCATTAGAATTCAAGAGAAGAAAGCAAATAATCAACAAATCAAGAAGAAATATGTCTCAAGAAGCAGGCTCTGGGAACCAAGACAGTAACGATAGACAAAGTTACAGACAAAGGGAAGTTGAGAGTGATCCAGAACAACAACAGAGTGATGTAGGAAATCATTCACCTATCCATGAATTAACACCAAATACCATATCTCAAAGTCAGCCGTCACATCATGAGAATTCAAGAAATGATGTAAATTATCTTCAAAATCTGATGAGAGAAATGAATGAAATAAGAAGAGAATAGAGGGCCAGTCATGATAAAATTGAATTATTAACCAGAGAAAATCAAGCCTTAAAAAATGCAATTCAACGTGAGCAAAGACAGGCTGTAACCGGATCACGAAGTCAAGAAACAATTTCTGGAAGGCGTGCACCCAGAATGAAAGGAAAAATCAAATTCAGAGAATGGTGTTTGTAGGATCATCATCACGAGCAAGGAGGCAAAGGGAAAATCAAGAAATTCAATGTGCACAATGGCAAAAATGTATGGAAGCGAGGGAGCAAATGAAAGAAGAGATAAAAGGATTAAAAAATAAAGAAGGGGGAAGAATAGAAGAGGTGTTGAAAGAAGCCAAGCGCACACCGCTGGCTCAGCGGTTGACATGTGTTCCATTGCCAAGAGAATACATTATTCCTGTATTTGAATGTTATGATGGTACAAGGACCCGACCTCACACTTAAAGTATTATAACCGAGTGATGTCACGATGGGACGGACACGAAGCAATAATGTGTCGATGTTTCCCTTCGAGTTTAACAGGTTCAGCATTGTTATGGTATGATAGATTGCCAGAGATTTCCATTGAATGCTATTCACAATTAGTGAGGAAATTTCTTGAGGCTTACATGTACAACAAGCCCGTTGATTCGGGAATAAACAGATTATATTCCCTCACATCGTGGCCAGAAGAAACGATCCGGTCTTATACAGCCCGATGGCATACGGTTTTTCAAGCAATTGGAGATGTTGACTCAAGTACAGCAATAAATCATTACAAGTGGGGAATCGCTGACCGGAAATGTCAGCTTTTTATTGAAATCCATCGTAACAATCCCAAGACCGAGGGACAGCTCAGAGAGATAATAGAAACATGTGCAAGACTGCAAGATGTGCAGGAACAAGGTCCAAGAAGTAACTCACGAAGTCAAAGAAACATGAAAAGGACAAATTCAATCGAAGTATCACCAGAACAAAAAAATAAATTCCCTCATAAATCTGAACCAAGGGAATCAAAGCACCCACGGCAAGGGGATAATAAAAATTTTGTGCAGCGATTTCAAGAAAGAGTGTTCACAAAACTCAATATCTCATATTCCGAATTATTTGAAATCATAAAAAATAAACCAGATTTTCAATGGCCACCATCAAAAGGTAATCAGCCAGAGTTCACACAACATTCGAAAGATTATTGTGAGTACCACTGTTATAAAGGGCGCACAACAGATAATTGCAGGAATTTTATTATGCTGGTACAAAGAATGATAGATGCAGGAGAGTTGAAAGAATATATTCAAAGGCCCGAACCAATAGCAAGATCCGACAAAGGCAAAGCAGTGCATACTCCATATAACGAACACACCATTAATATGATATCATTCTCAGAAAAAAGAGATACAGATATGAACGCTGCAATTAATAAAAAGTTGTGTAAAAGGATTCGAGATCATGAAATTTTTAAGGTATCGGGAAGAATAACGGAAGCTTGGGAAGACTGGATGGCATCCCCTTTAACTTTCTCAGCACGGGAAGTAAATCAAGAAATTGAGATGCACAATGATCCTTTGGTCCTTACATTTCCAATGTCAGGATGGAACGTTAGAAAAATTCTTATGGATTGGGGAAGTTCCTTGAACGTATTGTTTCATGACACATTTTGCAAAATGGGACTCACAAAAGATCAATTAATCCCATCCCGATATATTATTTATGTGTTCAATGGAATGGCCTCAAGACCAGAAGGAGATATTGATTTGCAAGTATCTGTTGGACCAATTAACATCTCAACAAGGTTCAGTGTAGTAGATGCTCCATCTCCGTACAATGCAATAATCGGGAGATGTTGGGTACACCAGCTGAAAGGTGTAATTTCCACTTATCATCAATATTTGTGGTTTCCAACACCGCAAGGAGAAATGGAGATCAAGGGAGATCAAGATGATGCGAAGCTCTGTATAATGGTGGAGATAAGAATGCATGAAGAGCGGGAACAACAACAGCGTGAAAGGAAGAAAAACCGTAAGATCGAAGCAAAGGAAGAGGAAATAAATCAGTACTTGAAAAGAAACACCGAACAAAAATCAACAAATGAGTTAGGAGAAAGCAGTAAGGGTCAAGAAAATTCAACAAGTCAGCAGTTCGAAGGACCCTCATAGCAATTAAAGGGAACTCCAACTTCCATCGGGAATCCAAAACCAATTTTTACTTCTGTAGAAGAAACAAAAATCATCAATATTGGAACTTCAGAATGGCCTAAACAAGTGCGAATTGGAACATTGATGAAATAAGACATGGAGCAAAGTTTAATCAAGTTACTTCGTGACTTTGTAGATATATTTGCATGGAAGATGGAGGATATGCCCGGGATAGATCCGAGTATCGTACAACATGAATTACAAATACGTCCCGATGCTATACCATTTCGACAACAGATACGAAAGGTTGCACCGAAGTATCACGATCCAGTCGAAAAGGAATTAGCAAAGCTCTAACTGCAGGATTCATTCGAGAAGTGCGATATCCAATGTGGATTTCTAATATGGTAATCGTTCCAAAAAAGAACGGTGGAGTAAGAATGTGACTTCACCAACTTAAATAAAGCATGCCCAAAAGATAGTTATCCACTTCCCAACATTGATCAGTTGGTAGATGCTGTAGAAGGCCATGAGGCATTATCTTTTATGGATGGCCAGTCGGGATACAACCAGATTGCACTTGCTGAAGTAGATCAAGAACACACAGTGTTCTTTACTCCCCGGGGGTGATATTGCTATACCAGGATGCCGTTTGGATTATGAAACGCGGGAGCAACATATCAACGATTGGTTGATGCAATATTTAAACCTTGGATCGGACAAATATTAGAAGTTTATGTGGATGATATGTTGGTAAAAAGCAAATTATCTTTCGACCATCTACAAGACCTTGCTGAAATTTTTGGTGTATTACGAAAATACAAGATGAAAGTTAATCCGGAGAAGTGTACTTTTGGTGTTACTTCAGGACGTTTTTTGGGTTACTTGGTTACAAAAAATGGGATTGAAGTTGATCCAGCAAAGATTCAAACAATAACAGATATGCCATCATCCAACAGTATTAAAAGTGTACAGAAATTAAATGGATGTTTGGCTGCTTTAAGCAGATTTATTGCCAGATCTTCAGAACGGTGCAAACCCTTCTTTGATATACTCAAGAAGAAAAATAAATTTGAATGGAACGATCGATGTGAGCAAGCTTTCCAAAACATAAAAAAACATCTAGCTACATTGCCGGCATTACAGAAACCGGAACCTGAAGAGATATTAATTTTGTATACATCGGAAACGGAAGATGCAATCAGCGCAGTGATGGTACGTACTAATGAGAAAATAGAAAAACCGATATATTATATCAGCAAAACCCTTAATTCGGCAGAAAGAAATTACACTAAAATCGAACAACTCATCTTATCATTGGTCTTCGCCACTCAAAAGTTACGTACTTATTTTCTCACACATTATGTTCGTGTCCCGAGCAAGGCACCGTTATAATCAGTATTAAAGAATACAGGAAAAGTGGGAAGGATCGCCAAATGGAACGCCCAGCTAGAACAATTCAACATCATTTATGAGTTGCAAACCGCACAAAAATCTCAAGTTTTAGCTGACTTCCTTGCAGATTTCCCGATTGAAGAAATATGAAATTCAAGGTCCGATAGCTGGGAAAAAAGAAGTTAACTTATTTAAAAACTTTTTTATTAAATTTTTTTATCACATTAATAATTTATTTTTTATTTATGATTAAAGGATTACCAGGATGCGAGGAAGAGGACCCACAAGATATTCTGAACTCAACAAACTCTCAAAGGTGGGAAGTTTTTGTTGATGGGTCCCGAAACAAAGAAGGAGCAGGAATTGGCATTGTGATTACCGCACCAATGGGAGGGCGTATGACACATTCATTTCGTCTTGAATTTGAAGAACATACAAATAACATAGTAGAATATGAAGCTGTGGTTCATGCTCTAAAACTCATTATCGAACTAGGAACCAGCAATGTTCGACTCACAAGTGATTCATAGTTTATAATTCGATAGGTCGAATTAAAATATCAAACACTTGATGAAGATTTAGCACAATATAAAAATCTTGTTCAAAGTTTAGCAAATCAAATCCCAAACATTATTTTTCGGCATCTATCCCGAGACAAAAACCGACATGCTGATGCACTGGCATTCATCTCCTCCATGGTAAACGATCCTAATATCACGGCAATCAAAGTCGGAAAAATATATGAACCATCTATCCAAATAAAAGCACTTCATAACATAAAAGGAAATGTGACAGAAGAAATTAATGATCCCGCAATACAAAATTCCCCATCTATGCCTCAACAAGTAGATGATCAACTAAGTGAACCAGATTGGAGGATTCCGATTCATCAGTATCTCCAAGATAATATATTGCCTTCCAATTCTAAAGAAGCAAGAAAAATTCAACTCAAATCAGATAATTATAAGCTTCGGGATGGAATTTTATATCGAAGATCATTCCTCAGGCCATTTTTCCGACGCCTATCACAAAAGGAAGGGATACGGATACTCAAAGAAATACATTATGAAGATGCGGGAAACCACAATGGAAGGCGTTCACTCGCATTAAAATCTAAAACCCAAGGCTACTATTGGATATCCATACTTAAGGACTCAGAAAACATGGTACGAAGGTGCGAAGAATGCCAACGATTCGCAAAGAAAATCAAAGCACCTGCCACAGAGCTTAATTCTGTACTCAGTCCATAGCCATTCGCCAAAATGGGGGGTAGATATCGTTGGTCCGTTAGTTGAAGGGACCAAAAAGAGAAAATATTTAATAGTGGCTACTGATTATTTCACCAAGTGGGTAGAAGCTAAAGCATTAACTCGGATCAGAGATTCCGATGTGTTCACATTTTTATTTGAAAATATCATCTGTAGATTTGGGATTCCAGCAGCCTTAGTTTCTGATAATGGACAACAATTTCAAAGAAAGAACATTGATATGCTATTTGAAGCATATAACATTCAGAAACACAAATCCACACCATTTTATCCCCAAAGTAATGGACAAGCTGAATCCACGAATAAAACAATCGCAATAAATCTGAAGAAAACATTGGATGGGTATTATAAACGTTGGTGTGAACAGTTGCATAATACATTATGGGCGTATCGCACCACAAGGAAAGAATCCACTGGAGAATCACCCTTCCTTCTCACATATGGGACGGAAGCAGTTATACCACAGAAATCATTCTACCAACAACTAGAACGGAAGCATGGGAGAAAAATCTAAATACGGATTTAATGTTACAAAAGTTGGATGATTTGGAAGAAAAAAGAGAAGTGGCACTCCAGAAAATGGAGAATTATCAAAGAAGGTTGGCACGGGATTATCACAAAAGGGTAAGGTCACGAAACTTTGTCCAAGGACAATATGTTTTACGACAAATCCCAGAATACCATCGGAACAAAAATGCTGGAAAATTCGCACCAACCTGGGACGGTCCATATGTAATACAAGCATCAGCGGGACAAGGATCATACTATCTCCGAATTATGCAAGGAGACATCTTACAACATCCTTGGAATGCACAATACTTAAAGCTTTATTATCCATAATTACAGCACAACTATGGTGGTCAATACAGGTATTAAAATCTTTATTCAATACTTTATCTAACAATAAAATTCTTTGTGAGTTTATACTTAAAATAAGAATCAATTCCAGGGACATCTTATTCTGGAAAACGCTACGATTGGCGACATAATCAAAATTCAAATCCAGGAACACCTTATTCTGGAAAACGCTACGATTGGCGACATAATCAAGATTCAATTATTCCAGGAACATCATATTCTGGAAAGCGCTTACAAATAGCGATATAATCCTAATATCAAAGAGGTAAATGTCCTTATAGAATTTTAATATTTCAGAAATTCTAATAAAGAAGGAATACCTAATTTTATGGTTATCATTTCAAAGTACGTTCGGGACCAACCCTGTATCTTACCCCTAGCCCGGGTTTGTTTCGTATGTGTGGGATCTCGAATTACATGTTTTGAGGTATATATACTTCGATCCATTGTACTCATGAAACAATATGATTAACCTAAAGATTTCATAAATACCGTATCTTATGCAGGGACAATATTCAGAGCACAATAAATCACAGAAATGAAAAATCACAAAATGATGTTTTCAATTACAGTAAGTCAAACATCAAAGTAATAAAGGATCGGGATACAAGAAGAAAACATCAAAAAGTAAAGCTATGAGCATTAGAGTAAAGAACAAGTAAAACTAGGCTTCAGAGTTGGACCGTCGGGACGGTTGAGGAGGAACCATCGGGACGGTAGCACGACCACTCAAAACAGAAGGATCGGCTTGAGCACGATCCAGGGAAGAATTAAATGACATTGCAATTTTTGCATTGGCATCTTGTCTTACCCAGATGATATAAGCATGCCTGTAATCAATTTCTAATTGAAGATCTTTGATTTTTTGCTGATCCTTTTCTACTTTTTCTTTTTCAGCATTTAATTCCTTTAATAGATCATCAGATCTTGATTGTACTTTTATAACTTCCCGTTCTTGAGCTTCGCGTGGCTCTGAGATTGCAAATCCCGAAGCTTTATTACATTCAGAGCCACGCTTTTCTCTGAAGTCTTCAACTCTGTAGTAATATTTGCTATCGTGTTATTTGCGATATTGAGTTCAGCTCCTGCTACTGTTGCTCGACCATTGGCTTCATTCACCTTCTTTTCTAGCACTGAAAACCAGAATGACTATCAGATAAACCATATAATACCTTCAATAAAACAAGCATGTAACTCAAACATATACCTCTAGCTACAGACTTAAACTCTGCTTCTTTAAGGGTTAAAGTTTTCAGAGCTTCCTGATATTTGGATTCAGCTCTATTACGTCTCCAAGTATTCAACTCAATACTATCGGACAACTGTGCTAATTTCCCCTTAACCAGTTCCATATCCATATTTACTTCTCTTGCATGATCGTTCAACTGAGTCATCCTACGCTGGAACCTAAATAGGGATTCCAAGTCTCCCACTGATCCCATAAATGAATTGCAAAACTTCAAAAAAAAAAATAAAATATATATATATATGGTACGAACCTATGGTTCGTACCCTATATAAGTACGATCTAACCTATAGAGGTACGAACCCAAAATATGATACGAACTAAGAGGTGAGGAGCGAACCTTGATTCTGATCTTGAAGCTTTTGATTTTGATCCTCAAAATTTTGAAGTTGTTGTTGTTGCTGCTGTTGTTGTTCTTGTTGTTGTTGAAATTGTTGTTGAAGATAGTTGTTTTGCTGCTTGAGATTTTCAATTTCTTGCTGCAAATTTTCATTTCTGTGCTTCGCTTTCATTGCTTCATTCTTGAGCGTCAGCTCCATCATTATGGCCCGAGCCTTATAAAACTTGTACGCTGCAAATGTGCAATCGGTACCATATTTAAGTTGAGCAAGAGCTTGCTGCGGAAAAGAATATGATGGACCCTCTGCAACAGTCAGAACTTCATTTAAAGAAGAAGGAAGACTGAGTGGGTACGATTGATCGAAATACTCGCTTTCGAACCAAGCGTCCCGAGTATTCTCCAATGGAGCAGCACCGAATGAAGTCCACAGCCTAGCCATTGAAGAACTATCAGACTTCGATGGATCGTGATGTGCGGAAGTATTCAGAAATCCTTTAGAAACAAACCACTGAAAGGCTTCGTCTTCTTCACCAACAAGAGTGATTCCCTCATCCTCTTCAGACAAGGGCCATTGAATAGAAGGTTCAGCATCTGGCATGTCAACATCGCCACCATCAGCAGGAGCGGCAGATTGAACTAATCTCCCGATAGGTGCATTTGATGTATGAATGACTCCAGGAGCATTTTCATCCACAAGGGAGCTCGGGACATTAGGGACATCTGTAGCTGAAGTGCTAGGAGCTATATTTTCAACGTTTGCTTCTTCAGAAATCTCATTTCTCTGTTCTTCCACAACAACATCAACAACAAAATTTTCTTTTTCAATATTTTCTTCAACAGTAACAGCTTCGTTCACTTTTTCCATATTTTCTTCTTCTTCAATAGCAATATCATCTGCTTCTTCTTGAGGTAATCCAGTAAAAACTGTTATTGTACCACTACTTGGAGCAATTGGCTCTATGTCGAAGTTAAAAGGAAGGGGAGAAAAGGAATCATAGATGACGGTGGGAGCAGCGGTGGAAGGAACAGTTTCAGAAATGGATTGGGTTATTGAAGGCTGCTCCGAAGATAGAATTGGTTCCCCCACGCTAACAGGAACATCATTGATGATAACGTGCTGTCCCGACACTTCTGCTCGGACCGAACCTTCAACGTCCTGTCCCGCAGCAGTGATAAGAGCGGAACTTCTGATCCCCTCAACAAAATAATCTCTAATTTCCCCTTCCTCTACTTCGGAAGGGTACAATGGTCTTTTCAATTTTTTCTTCTTCTTTTCAGGGAAAACCAATTTTCGTTTTCCCTTACCTTCAATAACTTCTTCCTCAACTCTTTGCCTTCCTTCAACGATTTGAATACCAAGACTTGGGCGAGGAGGAGGAGGAGGAACATCAGTGTGAAGTTCAGAATCGGGTTCAACCTGAAACACAAACATTTGTCCCTTAAGAAAAAATTCAATGGTAGTGCGGGACAATCTTGAAATAAAGAATAATACGAACCTTATAATCAAACTTATAGTCCTCAAAATTTAACCGCCAAGGACAATAGCTTGGGAAACGATTACGAAGTCCTTGAATTTCATCTTTGGAAATGTTACCGTAAATCCAAGGACCTTCAATTACAATCGGAGTGCGATACCATTTATAGTCATGATCCTGACGAATTTTTTCTTTTGTGGGAAAATCAAGTTTGGTATGGGGAACATATTTGATTTTGGGATCGTCGACTTCATGTAATAAGGGAAATCCCGAAAGACACTTGCGAACAGGGATAACGCTCCACTTCACGTAATTCTTCTTGGTAATACAATCTCCATATGTAGTATGAAAATTTTCAACGGTATAACTGCTACGTTCTGTAAAATCTGGAACGTAGCAAGTAAGGTTAGTCCACCCTTCGCTTCGGAGACTACACTCATCAAGGATACGCCACCAATTTCCATTGTATTGAGTAATGGATCGAGCAAGTCCATGAGGAGAATCACCACGAGTTGCAAGGACTTCATATTGAAAAGGATTTTCTTCTTCGTATAATGGAAGACGAAGTCCGGCCTCTAAAGCACCAGCAGAAATTAGTAAACTATTGGGAGAATAGTTAAAGCTTTGCATCGCTCCTAAAGTTAATACATCAGTATTTCTGTCATAGAACGAGACTTTAAATCCTTCAAGATCATGTCTTCTCTTAAAAACCTCAATGTTCATCGACCGGTAACTATAAGTCGCATGAGCCCGCTTATTTCTGGGGGCAGGATTAGCGGCTGTAGAAGCTTCAGGAGCTGGATTACGAGCAGGCCGGGACACAGCGTATCTAGAAGAAGGAACTCTTGAAGATCTTCCATATTCTTGGTGATCACCAGCAGCATTGGGATTTCTGGAAGACATAATGTTTTATCTGAAAAGAAAATTTCAAAGGATCAATGTATGAAGAAATCATCATAAACCGTACAGAAATAATCATAGAAATCAAAAAACAATCATCAGTTCAATCATATCTGTTAAAAGTTAATCATGGTTAGATATTAAAGTAAGATACTGAAGGTAAAAAATCCTCGACATACCTGGAGAAAGAAGATAAACAATTACTTGATCAAAGGTAAAATAAATGTGATTGATGCTAAAAGCTCCTGAACAGTTGGGAGAACGAAAGTATTTGAAAATTTCAAGGAAGATAAAGAGCAGCAACTTTAAGAGGTAAAAACAGAAGTGGAAAAGACTGCATCGTATTTAAAGCGAAGAATAGAAACCGTCACAATTTGAAAAGGCATTAATCAAGGCAAAGATTTGATTTCCTCGAAAAAAGGGTAAGTGACACAAACGTGATAATAGAAGTTACTGCTTGCGAAAAGATCGTGTAACGTGTGACAAGAAGTAATGGTAAAACAAAAAGTAATAATTGTTTTTCTACTCTTTTCAAAACCTTGGATCGACCGTTGAAAGTTTTTGAAAAAAGAAGAAAAAGGGGCAAGTTGTTGGGAAATAAAAGGAGTACGACACGTGTAAAACGATTAACGAAGGAGACAGTGAAACTAAGAAGAATGAGAAGCACACAATCAAAGCCGTATCAAAGGATCGAAAAAGGACAGATGTGAAAGACTGAGTAAATCTCTGCATGATCGACACGTAAGATCGGGAAAGTAATATCACACTGATCGAAACAAATAACATTAAATGCTTATGGAGCGGAAAAGTAGGAGTAATGATGAATAAGGAACGGGAAAGTAAGAATAATAATGAACGTGGAGCGGGAAAGTAGGAGTAATGATGAACGTGGAGCGGGAAAGTAAGAGAATTATTTTTGTCACACGCTTGACACATATGATCGGGACAAAGCTGATTATCAAGGAACGAAGAGTACGTGTTAATCATGCAAGGTAACGGACCAAAAAGCAAAAGGGATGACCTGTCAATCGTACAATCATCCCGATCCATAAACAATAAGAAGAACGAAAGAAGGTATCGGGACAAGTGGGACCCATAAGATAATCTATAAATAGACGAGAGAATTCAACATAGAGGGGGTCGGAAAATTGAAGTGAAGAAAAAAGCTAAGGAAGAATAATCAGAAGAAAAGGAAAAAGATCATTAGGTATGTATACATTGTGTAAGATTAAAATTGATGGATTCCACTATCATGATTCATTTTCTTGAAAAGATTATGAATTTGTGACTGTAATTTGATCAGATTTATGATCTGTAAATGAATGGATTATTAAAATTTGATTTAAAAGAGGATTCTATTTATCAAATTGTAAGTTAAAATCTTTATGTTTACTGTTTTTTCATCAAATCATTGGTTGTTAATGTCAACGGGAATTTTTGCATAAACAAAGCACATTAGTGAAAATAACACATTCCAGAAATAAATGCTGGTGAGAATCATTTTGGTTTTTGCATAAAGGACAAGCAGACTCAACATGAGATATAAATCTGGAGGTTTTATCCCTAGTTGGCAAAGACTGGTGCAGAAATTTTCATAAGAAATGTTGAAGTCTAATGGGAAAATTGGTTTTCCACAAGACTTTCCAGACGATGTAAGTTCTTGCATGCAATAGGTCTAGGTCGAGTGTTATCTAAAGTGGCTCTCTAAGCAATTCTAACAGAGGAATCTCCATTTGCTATAAGCTTCCAGCTGAGAATGTCTTTTCTAGTAATAGGAATTATAATATCCATATTGGCATTAATTATACTAGAATCAAAAAAGGCCTGCAAAATATCTAGCTCCATACATCATTGGGTCTATGTATTTCTTAAACGAGCATTTATACTTCTTTGATTTGGTCTTGTAGACTCTCGACATCTTCTTCACATGCAAATTTGTCTTCCCCCGGTGAGTTTGATTCTAACCACTTCTCTCGCAAACAATTTCTAAACGATCATGCTTTCAGTGACGGCCTAAAACTAATGTGCATTTGATTTCTATGTCTTTTTCCACAAACCATTGTTTTGCCTTATATTTTTATTCAAATGTCTACATGAGAAAATAACATAACACTAAGGGCAACTCCAGCGGCTCGATCAAAATCAAAGATTAAAGATCAAAAAATTTGATCTTTGATACGCTGCAAGAACAACCATGAGTAGTCAAGCGAAAGGATGGGGTCGCGTTTATATTTGGCGAAGTGCCAGCACAACGCTTGAGAAGACGGACGAACTCCTGCTATCTCGCTTGCTCCAGACGGTGTGATAGTGTACCGCCTGATGTGGAGCGAAATTCCAAGTCTTCGCCCAAGTCGAGACGGTATCCTAGCTTTTCGCCCAAGTCGAGACGGTACCCTAGCTTTCCGCCAATTCGAGACGGTACCCTAGTGTGATGGTACCCCAGCACTTCACCCAAGTCGAGACGGTACCCCAGCACTTCGCCCAAGTCGAGACAGTACCCCAGCACTTCTCCCAAGTCGAGACGGTACCCAAGCACTTCGCCCATGTCGAGACGGTACCCCATCTTTTCGCCCATGTCGAGACGGTACCCTAACTCTTCGCTCAGTCGAGACGGTACCCCAGCACAATGCCCGTGTTTTTAAGAGAAATCTTGGGCCGTCGTTTATTCACAAGCGAGACGGTAGTGCTCTGCTCGACTATAAGTTTTACTCGTCGATCAGCGATTACTTTTAATCCTGAACAGTGGTTTTCGTCGATTAAATATTAAATCTGATCGCACGGCTGTGGGAGAAATTGAGCGATCAAAGATCAAATTTAATCTTTGATCGAGGTTTTGATCGATGACTGCAGTTGCTCTAAGAAGACTATGCCAATTGATATCATACCAAATCAGGGCAATAGTGGGAAGAAGTATCATGCCTCATCTGAGACACGGATTCTGGTTGATCGTTCCCGATGCTTCAACAATCCACAAAATATACCTACAAGTTAGGCCAACACAACCAGTAAATATTAAACAGTCATGCCTGCTAATTTCTAACAATGTAAGCACATAAAAATATGTCGGTCCCTCATGCAATGATTTTGGGGGAAAATCACTATGTCCTGCAATCAACACACATGAAATGTCTTGTGTGCCAATTCCAACATTCAGCAAAATTGTAGGTTTTCTAGCCACTTTTTCATGTACAATCGGCTTATATAACAACATATATATGTCGACTGCATACTTGTTTTTGATTGAAAATGCACTAAGTGCTGTAATTTGTGGATATGTGAATCCATAACTGCCAATTTCACCTACCAATCTCGCTAAAACTGAACCACAATCGGCGGTTGTTTTTCACCTTACTAGCCGATTCTAGTTTATATACTTTTGGGATAATAGAGATTCAACGGGTGTAGTTTCATCATACCCGCCGATTCTGGGTGAGACGTATGCCAGAAAACGGTGAAAAAATAAAAAAAATATCCCCCTTTTTAGCGATTATTAGCTACAAATGCATGCTTTGAGATCCTTAACACGTATACCTGACTAGTAGAAGCATTATAATCTTATTTTTCCCGGTATGACTCTTCATTTGCCTGAGTCAAACCCTCAATTAAGCTTTAATTTACATGTTCTTGTTCATCCAATAAAAAACTCAAATAAGTAGGATCGTAAACACGATAATCAACTTGGCGAGATGTAGATGCACCCACTTTTTCATCACCACTAGAGTCTTCTTCGTCTCTATAAAGTTTCATTTTTTCTACCAAAATCACCAAACCCTAGTTTTTCCTATTTTCCCTAACTTCTTCTTTTTCAAACTTAAAACTCTCTACTCTAATTTTAACAATAGTTATAACCAAATTCAAACACTAATTAATTTTGAATTAGTTAACACTAATTAATCAATGGTAAATTAACGAAAATATGGGTCATATATCCAGAAAGTTTGAAAATCTGATTTTAATGGACGAGTAAAGTATTCAATTGGGTGAATTGGACGGATGATACGTTTTTCTAAAACAGACGACTATACCCTTAAGAAAATATCAATTAAAAATTCAGTTTTTAACATTGAGAACATCGATTTCTTCTTCCTCCACCATATCCTTCACCATCGACAGCACCATCGTTGAATCACCAACACCACCGTCATCGACATTATCTCTACCCCCATCAATATATCTTTCTCCACCACCACAAATCAACAATGTGGCCGTCATCGACACCATCTCCAGCACCGTCAACATATTTTTCCCCACCATCTCAACCACAACAACATCAACAACATCATAAACACCAACACCATTAACACCACAAACACCAACTCCACTATCTTTCTCCACCACCATAAACACCAACATCACCATCACCATCATTAACAATTATTTTTTCCCCCTCAAATGCCCTAATTCATTGAAACTAAAAATATTGTCTTCCATCAATTTCACAAGATGATCACCCACAAGTTTCCTAACCCTAATTTTATTTTTGATTTTACTTTTTGAATAACATTATCTTGTTTTGATATTAATGTTGAAATGTGAGTGGGATGAAAGTTGAACTCAACCTGGGTAAGTAGTGATTATGATATGTGTATTACATTGAATTGAGATTTTGGGTGGTGTGTATTACAAGGATGTGTATTATATAGCCTATTTTGGAAAAAATCTGTTCATGCTTATATCAGGATGAAACTGGTTTCATCCTGTATTGGAATGAGATGAAATTGTTTTCATCAAAGTTTAAAGAAGTATAAAGAAACTGGTTTCATCCTGTGTTAGATAAAATTTTATTAGTTAACGAAATACATACATGCTCAAAGTATATAACTAAGTGATACCTATTGATGTTAACTGGTTTATGGGTGTATTTGGTGGAAAAGTTTTGCTTAATAAAATGTGAGTTAGTGCTGGTCATAATTTTGATATTGTTGATAATAATTTGCCTCTACTTTGACCTAGCTTGAGTAATTAAAGTATCCAATGAAACTGAAATGTTAATTTTTCGGTTTTTTCATGACAGATGTCGAGCAAATACATAAACAAGGTCAGTTGGTTGATGTTCATTGTTTAAGTTTGTTGTTGCATGCTCACTAATTGCGGGTTGTATAATGGAATAAAGAGTTTGCTTATGTAAAATGGTCCATTTTGATTGAATTTTGATGCAACTGATGATTGATTAGCCCATGTTTTTCCTCAACTCTCATTGTAAGTATCAAATGAAACTCAAGTGTCGAATTACATATGTTGTTTGTGAGTTTTGTTGAGCTAATGAAATATTGATATAGTCTGTTTTGAAATTGTTGTAATTCTATCCATGCCTGTTTCATCCTGTTTTGGATTGAACTGAAAGTGTTTTCATCCATTTTTGAACAAGGATGAAGATGGTTTCATGATGTGTTCCAATGGAATGAAACCTTTGTACATCCTATGTTATTACTGAACGAAATTGGTTTCATCATGTGTTGCCACTGGATGAGCACGGTTTCATCATGTATTGACATTTGTTATTGTATACATTTTTTTAAATTATAAAATACAAACTACATCAATACATGTTTTGCGGTCGTGACTTTGCAATGTATGATCTCTACTTCATGGAATGGGTGATTACTGAAGGTTACACCTTTAAAGACAAAGCAATATATATTGTAAAGAATAAGATGAGCACAAAACGAGTAGACCTTGTATAAAAAATACTTAATGATGAAAGTAGTTGCTGGAAGTTGGACGAAAACTAAGATCGTCATTTTCATTAGGTTGTTTAGCAATAGGTTGCTACAAAAAAGTTGTTGATGTAGTTTAAGTTTTTTGTTTGTAAAAATTTATCTTTGCTTACATTAATGAATGTATATACATCTTAATTACCGGTCAATTAATATGAAATTTTTTATTTAAATTAGCATATACTGTAATTTTTTGATAATTCATATAATTTTGTCGGATTATGCCGGATAAAACCAGAAACATCCTGAAGAAAAAATATTTTATATCAAAAAATGCAGGATGAAACCAGTTTCATCCAAGATAAAAAAATTTTTTTCCAGAGTGTGCAAGATTAATTGGTTTTTTTTGTCTGAATATGCAAGATGAAACTAATTTCATCCTACCCAAAAATATGTTTTTATCGGAATATGCAGGATGAAACTAGTTTCATCCAGGTTTTATTTGTGATATAAGCATTTTGTTTTGTCGTTGGATTTATCACAATACCATAAACGTGAAACCAAGGATCATTCTTGGAAATCAACTAGTGTTACCAATTTTACTTGAAATGTATATATACATAGAAAAAAACAGAAAAAAAAATCTTTCGAAGTGATACCAACGTCGTACATCAATCATGAACACCATCCACTCTCTCTGCTCAATTCACTAATGTCCTAATACTCCGACACCCTTTCGCTATTCTTTTTTTGGGAACTTTATCGAATAGGTCGAAGGGTTTTTGTGTTGATGAAAAGGTGAGTATAATGTGGTATTTTTGGCCACTATTTATCTCCCTCCTTCCCTGTAAACTTGAATTGGTAGACAAATCAACTTTTCTGAGCACTCCTGCATACTGAAGCTTTCAAAATTTCAGTCAGTCACTGCCAAAAATTAACGACAACATCTATTGTTTTTCAGTTATTTTTCTCGGGTCTAAAACTTGCTTAAAAGAAAACCAAACTCCCACCAAAATATTTTGTGTTCTTCTTAAATTCTAAATCAAGGCTCAACCCTTCTAATACAACCCATAAAAACTACCCAATCTCTCTTACGAATTCGTACGCAGCCACAAACCATTCTTCCTCTCTCCAAACAGAAGTTGAACTGCACTTGAAACCTCTCCATTGATTAAAAAAATCAACGACTTCCACTGATTTTTCAAACAAGTTCTCGAACCAAAAACCATCTCAAACTCCATAAATTGTTTACACTTGTTCTCATTCTTAGATTTAGGGAATTTCTTAAACCATTATTTGGTGAAGTTGTATTGGGTTGATTGTAAGAAGTGATTATACATGTAGTTTGTGGTGCCGGTGGTGGGTACGATGGTAGTAAGGAAGAAGACGACAGATACAAAAAAAATCTCTAGATTTTTATTTATAATAGTTGGATAGAAGGGAGGGTATTTTATTAAGCTGTAGTAAAACTAACTTTATAAGAAAATAAAATTTTGAATTAAATACCCATTTTAGGATATTTAAACAGTATCTTTTAGATTTTAGGATATTAGAAAAATATTAAATTTTACATATTTCTTACACCCACAAAAATGATTTGAAATGTTATTGAACCAATTTATTGTAAATTAACTCGTTAAGAAGAAAATAATTGGATATGAAGTTCCTAAAATTATTTCAAAATGATCATACTATATTTTTCATGATAGGCCTTAAATAAGATACATAAGCCTCAAATTGGCCACATATATTAAAAGAAACCTGTTATTGGGGTTGCAACCTTTGGTTGCAGGGGCTCACTAGGTGACAAAAGTGGATTTCTGTATCCTAAATATGGGTAGGGGGAACCTAATCCGTATGAAAAGTCAAAATATCCCTACTCCATTAATAAACCCAAATATAACTTATTCTTCTCCTTCATAAATCATGAAGAAGATGATGATCATAATTTCATCATGATGAAGACGATGATAAAAAAATAATCTAAATATATTATTCTTCTTTATCTCTTGTTCTTCTCCATCACATCGTCCCTTTTCCTCTCTTTTTTCTTCAACGACGATTAACCGTCGTTTTTCATAATTTATTTCTGTTTTTGATTCGTTAAGAGGTTCGATTCAATTAAGTTAGAGATAACAAAAATAGTTTCTAAAACTGTTTACGATTGGGAGTTCTTATTTTTCCAACCGTGAATCAGCATTACGGCTGGACAAATAGAAATTCCAGTCCGTAAAATAGGTTTACGGTTGGGAAAATAAGAACTCCCAACCTTAAAATAGATGTTATCAATTTATTACGACTGGAAAATAAAGAATTCCTAACCGTAGAATGAGTTGTTAAAACCAAATTCCCAACCCATCAGTATTTCCTAACCGTAGATTGTTTACGGCTAGCTCATACCTTGATCGCTAGCCTTAAATAAGTCTGAAATTTAGAAATAGTTTTCGACTAGGAAATCATGAACTTCTAGCCGTAAGTTCTAGTTTACAACTGGGAGTTCATGAGTTCCCAGCCGTAAAAGTAGTTTACGGCTAGAAGTTCATAAATTCCTAGTCGTATAAATAGTTTACGACTAGGAGTTTATAAGTTTATAAACTAGATTTATTTTTAAAAAAATTTATTAATCTAATCAAACTATTAAATTTTAATTAGTTTAACTAATTAAATTTATAAATACTAATTAATAAAAAATATGTTAGTCATCGTTAAAATTAGTAGGACAAAAGGATTTTGGTTTTACTTTTTAATGATCCTATTTTATCATCTAGTAAGCCCCAAAATTTTCTTTCTACAACGATTCTATGAAAATATGAAAAGCACATGGAACATTTATATTAAAAGCACATGAAACGATATAATATTATATTATTATGCATCTAGTATACTACAACTCTTTTACTATATATGTGTGTGCATCGTGTATTATGTGTATACTATACATACATTGACAATAAACTGAGAAAGATCAGGTCCATCAGGAGATCGTAGATAGAGATGAGTACTACGGCGAGGGAATCATCAAATCCTATAGCAGTCCATGCAAGTGATACTCCCACAACTGATAATAAACAACCTGTTGCTGTTGATCATAATGGAATTAACGAAAAGGAACTAGATGCTGGTGCTCTATTCGTTCTCAAATCCAAAGGTAGTAGAAGTATTATTCATTTGATATATATACATACTCAAAGTTATATACATAGTAAAAACTAGGGCTGCACAGGAACCGATCCGAAAAACCGCACCCGCCCGAACCCGACAAAACCGCGGGTTTTATAACCGAACCGACCCGCTACGGGTTGGTATACGGTTTTGAAAATTTAAAACCCGGTCACTACGGGTCGGTTTACGGGTATAGTGTAGCACCCGCCCAAACCCGCCCGTTTAACCCGTTTATTCTGAACCTGTGTTGCTGTACTGTTTTGTCAAGATGTTTTCACACTGACCTGTACTTCAATACCCTTCCCTATTATTTTTATGTCAAAGAGGACTCTCTCAGCTTTCAAACAAGACCAAAATTTCTGAATTCCATTGAGAAATGATTTTTGTACGAATTTTTGATTTCAAACTGCCGAAACTGCATTTTCTGAATACGGGATTCCTGTTCTGTTTTTGATGAGTCTTTTTAACATAACTATAAATCTTACTGTATTTTCTTACAATTTTATTGTGCTAGCTTATTCTTTCTAGTTTCAAATGAGCCGAAAATCACTCATTTTCATTGTGTAACGAAGCCTACACAAATTTCCAAAGACAGACTATTCCAAACTAAAATTTTCAGAAATCATTTAAAAATCTTACCATTTCAAGTTTTATAATTGCCACATGAACTTCTAAGATAACGATATAGATTCAACTCCATACAAATGATAAGAAAGCAAAGAAAATAAATTAATCCTTGTTTTTGTGGCTAGTGTATATCCCTTGTATAATTGTATTTGTTATTATATTTTGACGATATTTGGTGTTTTTTACTGTTTCTTAGGAGGCTTAATGGGTGATTCATCAACTCAATCTCTATCTGCCTTTTTTTTCTTTTTTTTTTTTTTCTTTTTTTTTTTCTGTTTTTAGTGTTTGTTTTTAGTGTTTTTTGCTGCCAGTTTTTTTCTATCTGCCACGGGTTAACCCGCGAAATAAACCGAACCCGCCCGACCCGCCTCGGGTTGAAACCAACCCGACCCGCATGTGGACGGGTTGGTATACGGTTTTGAATATCAAAACCCGCCTCTAGACGAGTTGGTAGTTGGTTTTACCCCAAAACCGACCCGCCCGCCCGTTGTGCAGTCCTAGTAAAAACTCATGCTCTACTTTATGTTTGGGATCAAATTGGTAATTATTGTGTTATAATGGTCATACTGGGTCATGGATACACTGTGGGTATCATCTTACAACATCGATAGTGGCACCACCATTGCTCAGCCTTCCTTTCGCCTTCGCTTCTCTTGGTTGGGTTGCCGGAATAATATGTCTTAACCATGGGAGCTATCATCACGTTCTATTCATACAATCTCATCTCACTGGTCCTCGAACATCATGCTCAATCAGGAAATCGACTTCTACGATTCAGAGACATGGCTCACGACATTTTAGGTATTTATATGTTAGTTTTGGATTCTTTCCACTACACAACCTAATTTTATCAGACTGATAGAATACCAATGATATTAGTACCCACTGGTGGATTGAGAGCTGGAGGAGTTGGAAGCCGTTCTTGAATTCCCCAGTCCAGTAGGGTTGGCACTTGGGAGGATTCAAAGCGGTAACAACCTTCGTAGTCAACTCTATGTTCGAATCACCTTGCCAACCCCTCGAGATTCTTTGCTTTTTTAATATTTTTATGCTCTTGTCTTTAACAACTCTGTCCACGTTACGTGGCTAGTGGTTACCTAAAACACTGTGCGGGATTATAATTAGGCTTGGTTGACCCACTAATTCAGTAACGCGAAATTGCGAAGCCCTAAATCGTTGGCATTGTCGATGCTTAATAGTACCACGTCACAATAAATACCTCGACCATCGTGGTACGTTAATAAAGTCTTCTCGACCCCACCTAGTCTGCTCTACATTTTTTATATTTTGTACAGGCTAGTTTCAAGTTGTGCACCTGGAATTCATCATTCTCTTACAAAAGCCACTCCAAAATCATTACACATGCCTCTCCCCATATATTCACTACGGATTGAGCGATTTTGGAGTGGTTTTTGGGACGGTGCACGTAAAATCATTGGTTCTCTTATATGACAAGTATTAATAATGAATATGTATAAATACATGTTTTTTTAAAGCATTTGTTTTGTATTACATCTTTGAACATGAAATCTACGAATTAAAATTTATATTTCTATTTTAATCTACTAGCAACGAAGAAAATTCTAAATCAGATAACTACAATTCCATAAAATCCCAATTAGAAGGAGCATGAAGCAAAGTTGGAAAGTGGTAGTTTTGTTGCTGTCGCGATGACGTAGTGCTCGTAAAAGTCGTAAAAGTTATTATTATCCTCGCCAAATAACAACGTTAAATATATAATAACAGTTGTTTATAGGATTATTGGAGTATTAGGGAAGTTTTGTAGTGGAAGAATGAAGTTTTATAGTGGAAGAATTTAATTTCTAAATTCTATGATGCATTTAGAATTAATTATGGAAGTTCCGGATAAACATTTTACGAGTGAGTTTGTGATGTTTTTTCTTTAAAAACATGGACAACAACACAGAAAAATAGAATTTTCTTTAAAAAAATTAAGGGTGTGTTTGATATCGTTTTATAAAACTGTTTTCTATTTATAAAATAAAAAAAAAATAAAAAACGTAAGAAAACGCGTTTGGTAATTATGATTTTTGAAACGGAAAATGAGTTATTGTCTAAGATTCCTTAAAGTATAGTTCTAGTGGACCCCTAAAAATTAGGGACGGCTGAAATGGAAATAAAAAAACAAGACAATTATGTCCCTCATTTTTAAATTTATTTATTTTTTATCATTTCTCTCTCCAATTTAAAAACAAATTACAAAAGCATTCATAACTTTCAAAATATATATCTGATTTTAATAAAACTTATATTTTTGGAATTGATTTTAAATTATCTTCAAAACAAGATCCATTGTTGATAGTAAATTCAAAAGTTTTTTTTTCGAAAGAAAATAGTTAGGATGAAACTGGTTGCATCCTTAATTAAAATAAAATCGAAAAAGTTATTCAAAAAATAGCTTGGATGAAACTGCATGCATCCTGTTTTAAACTAAGAAAATAAAAATATTTGAATAATAGCTAGGATGAAACTGGTTGCATTCTGGTTTAAAATAAAATTGCAAAAAAATATTCGAAAATAACAATGATGAATCTGGTTGCATCCTAACTTGAATTTGTTTTCATCCATGTTTATACTAGTATGAAACTTGTATCATCATGCTCAAAAAACTCTCAAAGGATTGGTACATGGCTCAAAAGTGCTTGAGAAGAAGAAAATAAACTAAAAATAATAAAACAGGAAATCTGCAGCGTTTTATGGTGTTACAGATTAACTGTTACAATGAAGCTGAAGATAAACGTTGCAAAGCTGAAGATAAACGTTGCTGATTGGTTGAACAAACCGTTGTAGCTTAAGATAAATGTTGCGAAGCTGAAGATAAACGTTGTTGATCTGTTGAAGAAACTGTTACAGCTGAAGATAAACGTTACAAAGATGAAGATAAACGTTGCTAATTGGTTGAAGAAACTGTTGCAGCTGAAGATAAACGTTGCAAACCTAAAGATAAACGTTGCTGATGGGTTGAAGAAACCGTTGTCTTTTCTCTGTTCTTCCCATCTTCTTCAGCAGTAGCAGCAAAAAAAATTCTGAATTGATTTTTTTCGCTCTTTTTAGCTTCCTGAGCTCGACCCAACCTTCCCACCTCTTTTGTGACTCAACCAAACCTTTTTATAAACCTTTTGTGAGCTCTGAATTTGTCTCTCCACTCCCAATTGCAAAAGAAGTGTCTAAGTGATGCCCACAATCATGATAAGACCGTACTGTAATCTCTAATCTGTTTACAACGGGAAACAACTTTCCTAGTAATTGTGGAAGCCAGTAAAATCGTGTTGAACCTGGGATGAAGTCTATAATCATCAAAGCATTCTTTTTCAAAGTTGGCGGTCATAGAAAATTCAGTTTTTCAACTGAGCGAAAGAAGGGAAGGCTGTTCTAATTCTTCTACCACGATGACATAAAAAAGGCTGTTTTAAAAAAAGGTATTTTTATAAGTATGATACAAAAATTAACTATATGGGTTGGGTGAGATATCCAATTTGGATATTTGAAAAAGTATTTTAACTTTTTATTGGTATTAAAACAGTATCTTTTTTTGTATGCCTTCTAAACCCATAAAAAGCAATCCATGGGTTATTAAACCAATAAATTATTTCCGAAAACGTTTTCTGTTTGTTTTTTATTTCAAAAATAAGAAAACAAAAACAACTATTTATTGTTTTTTTTTTCTTTTTCTTTTTCGTTTTTTTTTTCTTCTTTTTCTAATAGGTGTTTTTGAAAACAGTCCTACCAAATATTTTTTTAAAAATTTATTAGAAAATAAAAACAAAAAATATGTATATATTAAAAATACTATTAAATAATTTTTAAAAACAGTTTTATAAAATAGTACCAAACACGTTCTAATCTTTTATAAGTATTCGGACCTAGAGAGAGGCAGGGAGCAAATTAACATTGGCCGTATTAAAGCACGTGGCTGTATTTAATGCATGAATAGAGTTCTTTAAAAACAATTATGCATCAGTAGTCAGAGATATTAGACTGAGAGGGAGAAAGAAGGTTTGTGTGCAGTAAACAAGCATGCTTTAAAGGGACTGCCGTATCCCCTCTCTCTCTTCCATTCTTCAACTTTTTGATACTAAATTAATTTAATAAAAATGTAATTCGGATTAGCGTTGTTTAACATATTTACGTAATTCAAAATTATATCTAGGATAATTTATATTTCCGTTTTTTTAGAATCCAAACCTTAGAAGATGTCTTGGAAGAAATATAAAATAAGCTTATTTAGAAATCATAAGATTTAACATTTCACACTTTTCAAACTTGGAATAATTTGGATTCCACCGTAAAACTTGCTTTTATAACAACCATTACAAAATAGTGGCATTCGTACCTCGGATTCTACTCGCCTAAGAACGAGGAGCGATCACTCTCAATTGAAGAACTCGTCAATAATTGGTTAGCCTTGTTACAATCACTTTAATCATATATATTATTGCCAGCATAACTTATATATATATATTGGAAAAACCAAAATGTAAACATTACTATTACGATTTAAACTAAACCAACGCTATTTTCTCAATTTCTCATAATTTCTTGATCATTCCAAATTTCATGAAGGATTGAGGACGAAGATGATAAGGAAAGTTGTGTCCAGGAACTCTGATTTTCAAAATTTGGAATGTGCTCGATCAATCAGCTCAGTTAGAACCTTGAAAAAATAATAAATATTCCCCTCGAGTTATTCGGTAATTTATTTTGTCACAAAATCGATAAAATCTCAACCAATCGGTTCAATTAAAACTTTGAAAAATAATAAATATTCCTCTCGATTTATTTGGTAATTCATTTTGTCAAAAAAATCTGTGAAACTCGACCAATTTTGACGATTTACTCCTCGATGCTCTTTGACGGTGAGAAATTGACAATCGGCTGGACCAAATGGCGAATAATAAGCACTCGCGAGTAATTCAGACGAATTTGGGGAGTTATATGACCATCATAATTGTTTTTTTCTAATAGTCAACTTTAAAGTATTTTCCAAATAAAAAATGTTTTAATATATATTATTTATGATTATTTTTGTTTACAACGGTCGTTAAAAGCGTGTAAAAGATTTATAATTTTTTCTTAAACTTAAATTTTTTATATGATAAAGAACTCAATAACGATGTTATTTAGAATTATTTTCAAGATCATAATAATCGTTACATATAAATCTCGTATCAATTATTTATAAAATTTTGTTGTAACCGTCAGTATTTAAAATTAAACGCTATAAAAACACATTTTATGACATAAACATGCTCACATCCGTTGAACCCGACCGTAACCTATTTTTGAAACCTTGTCTTGGAGTTATTGACCGTTAGACTAAAGCCAGTGGGATGAGTATATTGACTAATTTTTCAAATTACCACCCCACAGTAGGATAGACAAACTTAAAAAATGGCTTAAAAAATGAGTATTTGTAGGACTTTACCCATTGAGGCTCAACTTAAACCGAGAAAATAATATTTTATATTATAATAATTAGTTAAGCTAGTTATAATTATTACTTTATTATATTATATAAACAATGAGTCATATTTATTAGATTTATAAGATTATTTTAATAAAAAGGATTTTATTTAACTTAAAAATAATATTAATTTATATAAAAACGGATCTTATTTAACAAATTAGTCAATATATTTATCTCTTTATTAGTTTACCACTATGGAGAATTAAATTTGTCCATCCACATAGACCGGCAAACAAACAAATATATCAACTCCTACCGAAAGTGCTCTTAGTATCTTTACTTCTTAAGAATGTGATATCCATGGCTTGCATGAGTAGTTAGGCCCATTAGCTGCTCAAACCTATTTGAGTAAAGTGGCAAAACTTAAGATAAACAAAAGCCTATTTGGTCTTAAAACTCTATTGAGTATTGACACATGTTAGCATTTTTTTTATTTTTTTTAATTCTTCCTCCTACGGATTCAGGATTCATAT
This sequence comes from Papaver californicum, assembly GCA_023531435.1. NCBI lineage: Eukaryota > Viridiplantae > Streptophyta > Magnoliopsida > Ranunculales > Papaveraceae > Papaver > Papaver californicum. The sequence continues at coordinate 3,849,246 of JAJJMC010007139.1, read as the reverse complement.
CCAATTTAACACCTCGCTTAGTCCTATGGAGAAACTAAATTATTTACTTTTCTTAATATTAATTCGATGTCTGATTGGAAGCCTCCTTATGCTCGTACTTCTGATTCATAAATATTTGAGTCAAGCTTGTATTTGACTGGTTGGGAAAATATATACCTATGTTTAAAATAAATAAATAAATAATCAAACTATTTGAAGATTTTTCATTTTTTTATCAAAATAATTTGGTCAATTGTTTATGACTTTGTCAAACCGGAAAGAGTGAGAAAAAAAAAATTAGTATAATCTTACACACCATCAAGTTTAATTTTATTTGGACCGTTACACGAATGTTTCGATCCAGAGGTAAAATTGACACATTGAATCGTTCCTTCCTGGACCAAAATGATTTGGTTGGATTCAACTGTCGCTAATAATGAGCGATATTGAAATAAATTTTCAAATTTGTGTGATTTAAATGGTTCTTATGTTTTTGACAATGAATATAGCCGAAGAAGTATTATGTATATATAATTTAAGGATTTAAAGGATACGTTTTGTTATTTTTAGGCCTGAAATATTATTTTTTTATAAATTTTATAAAGTGATGAACAAAAACTAGGAGATAAATAGTACCCACATGAACTCTCATGTATGCGCATATGCAGGACACCAAAAACCTCATAAAGAAGATGATAAATAATTTCCATAAGAGCCTCCAGGGACGGCCCTGAGATTTTAATGCCCCAAAGTCAAATCCCAGGTGATGCCTATAAATATTCTTATATTAAGAAATCTATAGTAATTAATCAATCGACTAACAATTAATCACAATAGTTTCGGTAAAAGAATTGATGTTGAATATGTATCATTATCACATCATAAAGGAATTTACAAATTAAATTTAGATTGATTTAAACAATGAATGTTAGAACAATTACATAATTTAAAGTATATATGTGAAAAAAAAGGTCAAATTAGTTGAAATTAATGTCCATTTATAATGAAAAAATATATGGAGATCGAGTAACTCTAGGTAAATTAATATCGATCATTTCACATCTATAAAACTGGGAGGTTAAATAATCTTTTTACCAAAATTACGTTACTAATGTTTATGCCAAAAAATCCTTTCGACTAAACAACCAATCAAATTCTT